>JAOWAY010093535.1:0-11181 GCA_028565895.1 Goniobranchus geometricus
ATATGTGTGTGTGTGTGTGCATGTGAGAGAGAGAGAGAGAGAGAGAATTTTAACTTCTTGAAAGGATATCACTCAAAGATGTTGACATAATGTGGATATTGTATCCCGAGATGTGTACATTACTAAAGGAAATCTCGGAATTGATGCTGTGGTGGAATTTTTTGGTACTATGAAATACATGGTCTCACAATTCATTTTGGAGATAGCTTATAAAATCTTTAGATTGAAATGAATCAAAGTTCATCATAAAAGGAAAAAAATAACTTAAGAACCTACTTGACTGAGGCAAATGCAGCCCTTCCTTTTCCAAGATTAAGTCTCGGTGAAATATGAAGTACAACAAGACATTGATTAAAAAACAAAAAGACGTACACAAATATTATATCTTTCATTTCCTTCACCATTAACTGTCTAACACTGGAGGTAATAGGCAAGAGTTGACCCAAGAGACGCAGCAGATGCCATTAAAATAGGTCACTGAGCAATGCAACCTGAGAAGAGTGCAAGCTACCAATTTGTTGGCAGAGAAAGTGGGATTCCTTTGTCTTTCGATTATTGACTCTGACCTACTTAAGTGGGAAATTTTTATACTCCATAAAAGGAAATTGACTTGGAAGTTATTTAAACTAGAAGAATAGCCATGAGATTGCACGTTATCTTAAGTTCATGCATAGTCTAATACTTTTGTTTTCAATCACCCAATGGGAGCTTGCAACTTTATGTTACATGCGTTTACAATGAAAGTAGGTCATGAAGGCCTTTACATAGAACTAAGCTTCCGGTAAAATCATAAGTCTCATCCGGGTAAAAAAAAAACATTTCTGTATAAATCAGGGAACAAAGGATGACTACCTTTTCATATGATTTAGAAATGAAGGCTATGTACCACAACATGACAGTGTGTAAGATGCGACTTTTAACATAAAATTGAGCAAAATTAAGGGGTACATCCCATATATACACATATAAATCCAGATCTACATTCATACTCAATGGTAGTATCTTAGTCTTACTCATTTTCATACTAAACTGCTGGTCTTAATAGCTACAGACAAGGTCCCATCTCTAGCAACATGATATAATATTCACCTAAAGACAGTTACGGACATTGGTCACATCTGTCAAACACATGAAATAATATTCACCTAAAGTCAATTACGGAAATTGGTCTCATCTATCAAACACATGAAATAATATTCACCAAAGTCAATTACGGACATTGGTCTCATCTGTCCAACGTGTGAAATAATATTCACTTAAAAGACAATGAATTATGGACATTGGTCTCATCTATCAAACACATGAAATAACATTCACCAAAGTCAATTACGGACATTGGTCTCATCTATCAAACACATGAAATAATATTCACCAAAGTCAATTACGGACATTGGTCTCATCTATCAAACATATGAAATAATATTCACCAAAGTCAATTACGGACATTGGTCTCATCTGTCCAACGTGTGAAATAATATTCACCTAAAGACAATTGTGGACATTGGTCATATCTATCAAATACATAAAAAAATACTCATACCAAGAGAAATGTGAATGTGGATCACATCTTCTAGCTGACAATAAGTAAGACATTATCTGTATCCTCATGCTGACCTACTGAAAGCACCAGAAGACAGGAAATGATGGAGGAAATGAACTTCAGAAAGTGATAATTCTAAATCTGAATCTTCTCTGAAAGTATTTTGAATTGACACACTATAACCAATGTCCGGGTCAACATAGAGGCTCTCTATCGAAATGCTCATCACAGGGTGCCTGGCGGAGAGGACAGGAGCCTGAGGAGCTGATTCTTAAGCACATTTTAGCAGGAGTCCATCCTCATAGAGCCAATGCGTTCTGGTTGACAACCAGAAGTCTTTTAAGCATTCAGTTCTTAAACCTATTACTTTGCTTACCCCACTTGACACATGATCAATAAATAGCTGGTCATGAAGTAAGCACTGTCTTTGTCTGAAAGATGTATTTGTTTTAAAAAACTTTTTTCTCCAAAAAAACTAGACTACAGCTAGGATATGACGATTGTTCAAATATGAAGAAAAAGTGGACCTTAAAACATCCATTGAATTGGCTTTTGTACAAGGAATGAAATGACATGCCACACAAATGAACTGATCTTTATACATATACAATATGTACACATCTCATTCAGTCAATAGAATATGTTACACTTAAGGCAGTGAAATCCTTAAGGGGCAAGTGGATGGTAAAGTGAATTGTGAACAGTTAAAACTTACTTGCTATCCAACATTACAATCAAATTGTAATCACCACAATACAGTCTTGAGTTGGTGTAAATTTCATGTCTAACTCATTTATTGATTTTGGTAGAAAATGAAACAATAAGCTTATATTAAAACTTGATAATCTTGTCAGAAGGTGCATCCGCCTGGATCTTATACATGATTTCCCGTCACTTCCAGTATATCCTAACATGATCTCTATCTTATTTGATACCAAAAATTGCAAACTCTTTTAACTTTGGCCTAAATTGCAGTTACAATCAGACATTATGAATATCAAAGTACCAGTCCATGATGGTCATGAACAAATAGAGAATAAAATTTTGTCATGCAATTTGAAAAGTTAGGCAAAAGCAAGGTAGGACATGAATTCTTAAGTTCAAAATTTCCTTTCCCCTCCTCATTTGCATTATTCTTACTGTATAATCTGTGCACAGAATATCAAGGGTGTAACTCTCTAACCATCTAAGTTCATTTGATAACTAACTATTCACACTCAACAACCCTGAAACAATTATTTGAAACACTCAACCCCCCCCCCCCTGCTACGTAGCTTTTTTCCCCTCATAATTTGACTTTCGTTTAATTGGATATGAGTGGCCTGGTCCCTTTGATTTCGAATTATAAAAAGTGAACTATAAAACTATTGTTTCCTCTTCCTTCCGAAAATTTTTACTACACCAGGCTACCCAATCCTTCAAAGTTGTATAGTGGTGCCTATTTACCTCCCATTGAATTTGCTGTCGCAGTAAAAAAAAAAAAAAATGGTGCTTTGGCCATTGGAAAAGGACAATTTCAATAAATCATCCCTGTGTAAATCTCTAACGGCATAAGTTAGAATTTGGTTATTCTGTTTTGGGCTCTTTTTGACTAGAATGGGTGTCTCCCACCTCCTCTATTAATTGTACCTATAAGTCTCTAATAGTGTACGAAGGGAGATGGAGGACACTAATTCTTGTTAAAGAAAGCCACAAATGTTATGACCCAATTTCTGACTTGCGCATTTTACAAGAACTCTATTTTCCTTGTCCAATGGTCTTGATTTTAAGCACCCTCCTTTGTTCAGGTACAATCCATTTGAAATTCATTTATTCTGATAAAGAGCCTAATGCAATACAATAAGGATATGAAAAAGAAGTTATGTTGATATAAAAAGAAAGTGGCTAGGAGAGGTAAGCCTGAAAAACAATTTAAATAAAAAATGATACAACGACTTCGCTCTATCCTCATTTAAGTTACACAGCTTCTTGTGAAATACACATTCATCTGAGATATATATATTATAGATATATATATATATATGTAACATACATCAAGCGACAAATGAGTTCATTTTGAGACAATAAAAAAGGTGGATTATTTAAATAATGATGGTTTGCATCCAAGAGTGAAATGTTAGAAAGACATACAATTACAATTTTTTTTTTAAGTCAAGAAAAACATTGAATAAAAATCATCAGCATCTCTTCCATCTGCCATGCATGCTCACTTAAAACTTTCATGGATTCATCCCTTTGCTCTTGTCGCGATGCCATAACAGATGCTTTAGCATCCCCTTGTTGACAAGCTTCTCTGTCTTCTGCTCAGTGGATCAGGCCAGCGTGGGTATGCCAGCCCATTCTGTGATGTTAACATCTCAGAGACTTTAGGGTAAACTCTGCTGCGTCCAACCCACCTTTATTTTCTGACCGATAATTTTAGACAGGATCTGGTGCCTGAGGATGTGTCCACACCAGTGCAGCTTTCAGCATTAGATGGGCTGGCCCCACTTTAAAACAAATCTCAGATGTGGCCTTATGTCAACAATACTGCTCTTTTTTATTTTAAGAAGACTGGTAATCACAGGTTTGTCATGACATCAAGTTTGATATATAAATTGGCAGAGACAAAATGAAATGCCCTTTTAAAAAATTAAAAGCCCTAAATACAGGAAATTCCCAAAGAATTTCCATACTGAGTGTTTGATGACGTGCCCATACAGTAAAAAAAAAAATTGAAAAAAAAAAAGCAAATCGGACATTAGAATAGAATACAATCGCCATATGGCTATGTAAAAATGTCTCCCGGTCAAAAAGTCAACCGTGTCAGGCACCAAAACTCCCAAAGGTTGGACTCTATAGCTATAAATAAGTCAAACCCTACATACTCTGATGTTTAATTGCACTACAATTTGATTGCACTTGTTATCAAATGAAATATGCAGTGTCTCCATACACCAATCACAGCAATTACATTATCCTGATATGCTAGCTTGAAAACATCTGATCTAACGTGATGAAATCTTACCCTACTTAACATTCACGATGGCTTTAAAACAATGCGCTGCCTATGACCTAAGTAGTACTTAAACAAGGAAAGTTTCTGTTTGTGAAGAGACCAACTTTTATTCATAGCAAATTCATGATACTGAAAAATTTCCATTTCAATATTAACGATAAATCATTAAAGAATTTACATCTATACAAGGCATAACATATGTTGTGGAGAATGCAGTTCCTACATTTACCAATGGTGATTACTTATTTTGAAGATCTAAATATTGGTATCCAGATCTTATACTAAAATTCTATGATATCTATCATACTGTGATATGTGTTTTATCATGAAACATCTGAGGGCCTTTTTCATGGTGAGTTCAATAAAAGCCGTCTACTGAGTCAAAGTCAACACACTCACTTGGCGCGTTTACAATCTTTTCACCTTCTAATCATCACAACTAAAATAATCCAGTCCATATCATTTAACTGTCACATATAATTCCAGTAACAATGAACTTCTTAACTAAAGTTATTCCTATATATATTAGGTGCATTTTAAAAAGAGGGTAGAAATTTTAAAAATATGGCATAAGCTGTGACTGCCACAGAAAGTCTGCCAGCACAACAAATGCTACAAATGCTGAGATAAGGGTAACTTTCATCATAATATGCGGGATGTTAATGGGAAAATCAAAAGGCTAAGCCTCATGTAAAACAAACTACATTTACACGGCAGGCTTATGGAAGAAGCAAGAAGAATCAATCCAGATGTGCAGGCACCATCATCATCTATCATACAACACAAGCACCCCATCTGCGGAGGGCTGTAATTTGGTAGTATAGCTGAAATGTGAAATGCTGCAGTCCTAAGCACCAAATTTGTCCTGGCAAAAGCATCACTTAGATATTGGATCCATTCCAATGAAATGTAATAACATGATGATAAAAGCAATATTTAAGGTAATAAAAAACAGCCGTCACTTTTTTGTAGTACAGTGATTTTGTATCATTTCCTCTAGAAAAACACAGTTGTAGCTCTACATCCACAAGAGTCCATCGTCACAACCCACTGTCATATATTCAATGTTTAGCTAACCTTCACAAGGCAATGGGTGAGAGGAAGCTCACACAAATGAGTAATGATTATCTACTGCCCTATTATGTGGGGCTTGAGCTTGTGTTTGTTCACGAACCACATTCTCAATCGACGCTGTTCGCACCCGCACTGAACCACTGATGACCACGACATCTCTATGACCTTCCTGGTGTCTGCTTAGACCTTGTGAGGTGGGACCCCCTCGCACTCTTGGAGATCCTTGCATCGCATGTGAATTGGGAGTCCTTGGTCTCTCTAGAGAGACGATGAAGTCATTCAGTGTGACGTCAGATGAGCCACCCGATTCAAGGGGGATCGGATGTATGCGGAAGTGCTCTAGCATGTCGAATATAGTTTCAAACCACAGGTGCTGCACCCGACATCGAGCTTCATTGCTGATGGTCATCCTCAAATGCTGTGGGGTTGAAGGCAGAGAAAAATATTAAATAACACTGAAAAACCATGAATCTATACAGCACATAATCTGTACATTAGAAACTTGATGCACTGTCCATGAAATTTATATGCATGATCAAGAGACATACGAAGTTATACATTTTCTACATGGAATGGGAAACATTTGAAAAAAAAAAAATGTTTTGCACAATCAGTTTTTCAGATGTTCATTCTTATTACTTATTCTAGCTCTCTCTCTCTCTATCCTTGCCTCTCTGTTTCTCCAAATCATATACCTTGACCTCTTTAAGTATGGACAAGGACATAACTGCCTGATTCCTCAACTTGTAAGTATTGTCAATAATGCCGTTTCTGAAGGCAAGGAATGCCTTTAATTGCAACAAGCCTTGGATCTACTGACATACAATCTAGATCTAGCAGCTAGATTAGATCGACTTCAGAATCTTTCCAGATCTCTAGATCTAAAAATCCTGATACTACATACATCTCTCTAGGGAGATCTAGACTAGATAATCTGGATCTAAATCTAGATCTTGCAACATGTTTTTCTATACTGTTGTTTCCGCAGTGGCAGTTCTGGGTTTGACGTATCTATGTGGGATTAGCCCTTTACTTGGACTATTTTAACCCTCAAAAAGCCACAGCCCTTTATAAAGGCAATCCGCCATCTTAAACTGGTAAGAGCCACAGCCCTCTATATAGGCGTGACCTCATTGGACTGGGAACTTCCACAGGCCTATAAAAAGGGCCTTGACCCTGACCCTTTTCTATGGAAAATTTCTATGGTCCTTAAAGGCAAGTGATCCGGAAGTTGAATCTATTATAATTCTAAAGAATAGCCAATGAGTTTGCAGGTTATTTTAAGCTTCTACGTCATCTAACGCTGATTTTATCAATGAATGAAGTCAGGTGGTGTGGCATGTCAACAAGCCTCTATGAATGGCCCTTTGTTTACAACTTTCTTCTCGTTTTCTTTCTTGAATTAGGGGTCCATGGAGGTCCTTGACTTAAAAGAAAGATTTGTATTAAGAATAATCATATATTTCTTATTTTTAAAGCAGCATTTGAGTGATATTGAATTAGATGGGAAAATTCAAGAAACCATGCTGTGCCACCACGACATTTTTTTCTTCATGTCCTTGCTCTTAGTATGCCTCTCAATCTCTATGAAGACTAAAAATATGTATTCCTATGTTCGTTTTTTTCCAGTGGTTATGGTGAAAAGTAACATTGTGTTATCCCCCCCCCCCCATCTCTCTCTCTCTCTCTCTCAGTATATCATTTCAGACATGATAGTCAAGATTAACTTCCTGCATTGTTCCATGTCGGCAACCATTAATCCTGCCTCTATCACTCCTCTTCTTCTAATTTGTTCTCTTCCCACTTCTTTTCCCATCTTTGTCTCCCCGTCAGCCCCTCTACTCAAGCATCAATAACACTCTTTCATTTTAATCAAACTGATCTTTTACAAGGCCAAAGTCTCTTGATTTGATCTAATATTCCACCTTCATCACATTTACCCCTTTTAACACTTCATTTTTCATCCTGACCATCCATGGTATTCTTATATATATAAGGAGAGTGATTACAATGAGAAAAAAAAACAAAACACATTGTAATAACTTTTACAGAATGTCCCTTGGTTGAAAAATAAAAAATGATGGTCTTAATTTCAAAACAATAGGATATTGAAAAGATTCACTCTATATCACAAACACTTTAAACAACTATTTATATAATGTAATATCACACAACTTTACCTTGGCTCTTCCTTGAAAATTGAAGGTAAGCACATATTCTCCAGATCGTGTTTCACTTTTCCTTACCAAAAACACCCCATGGCCAGAGCGGCCTTGCTGAAGAACAAGTTGAGCTGCTTCAGCTCTTGATAAAGTGCCGTGAAACCAAGGATATTCCCGCAACATCATTTCCACACCTCCCTCACCGTCAACATCAACAAATCCTCCATCTGCATAGATTAGAATACAATCAATCATTAAGTCTTCAATAATAAACAAAAAATAATCTTCTTTTTTTTTTTCATGGTTCATAGCAATTTCAGGCATTGAAAATGGAGGACTTTTTGAGGACTTTGTAAGGACTTTTTAAAGACTCTAACTCAAAATTTCAGGACAATTGTTTTAAGTTAATTCCAGTGACATAAAAAAATAATAAGGAAAAGAGTGAGATAGTACCATAAGGCAATGGCATACAAAGAAAGCAAATGATAGTGAAGAAATAAGGCAATCTATTCAAAGACGCTGTGATTGAAAGACAAAATTTACAGCTACGAACTCGAACTCGATCTAGCATGCACATAACGCAGAGTATTATGACACAGAGGGATCAAAATATTTTTAGAACGACTTCAGGACTTTCCCTTCTTTTTCCTAACCCCGTCAGAGGTTGCCCCCACAGGCCTTAAATGACGGATTCCCGAATAATCGGGAATCAGTATAAGGGAAGAGAAAATGACGTTATAACTTAAAAATAGTTGACCAATCACATATTTGCTATGAACTCAGTGCAGCACAGGCCTTTTGCAAATGGTAGCTTCCATGATTTGATCACGAAGCCGTTGTTTGATAAAGAAAAAATCAATTTCTTCACGATGAAGCAATCGATCAACGAACCCAGCACTTCTTCCGGAAAGGGGAACAGGCGTCAACTCTTCACAGTGCAGCAGGAGATGGAAAAATTGTCCGATGATGAGGAATATGATATGAATCTTGATCTTGATTATTCAAGTAACTCTAGCAGCCATGAGGACAACGATGGTGAGGTTAGATCAAGCAACGAAGAAACTGACAATAGATCTAGATCTAGAGCCAGCACGAGCGTGAGAGGAGAGGGAGGTGGGCGTGATCCTACGACAACAAACAGTATGGATGGAAGTGATGCACAGTGGACTAATATTTTCATTGAACTGTCCATTCTAAATTTCAATGAAAATGGCAAAGAATTAGGCCCTGTGAACGTGGGGGATGGCATCACAAGTGACAAATCACCTCTGGAATATCTCTCTCTGTTCACTGATGCTGAATTTTGGAGAAGTTTAGTTGACAAAACAAATCTCCGCGCTCAACAAGTGAGAAGGCTCAAACCAAATTCTTACTCCATCGAATCCTTTCAAGACACTTCAGTTCAAGAGATGAAGGCTTTTATAGGCATAAGGATTTATATGGAATCTGTCCTAACAAAACTGAGCTATAGAGACTATTGGGGGAGTGATAGTAAAGACTTCCTTGGATTTACCCCTGGATTCCGAAAAATCATGACGAGGGATCGCTTTCTCGCTATATGGTCATTCTTGCACGTTGTTGATGAGGAAGATGAGACGATTGACAAAAGGGACAAGATTTACAAAACCAGACCAATGCTCAATGGATTGCTCGCGAAATTTCAACAGTACTACAAGCCGAGAAAATTTTTGAGCTTGGATGAAGGGATGATTCCTGCAAAGAATCGCTTGGGAATCAAGCAGTACATAAAGGATAAACCCACTAAATGGGGTATCAAGTCATTCCTGTTATGTGATGCTGAGAATGGCTATGTCTTCAATGCGGAAATTTATACAGGCAGTGCTGAAATCATCCACAGACCATTAGGCGCAACTGGAAATACCGTTGTTCGCCTTGTCACATCATGCGGACTGGACCAGAAGTCACATGTGCTCGTTATGGATCGGTACTACAATTCTTTTGCTCTTGCTGAATATACACTCAATGAGCTAAAAACAGGAGTCATTGGGACAATTCTTCCCAACCGCAAGAACTTTCCAAGGGAATTGAAGAATATCCGCAAGCTCCAAAGGGGTGAAAACCGTTACCTCTGTCATAACAGCATAACAATTATGACATGGCAAGACAGGAAACCCATCCACTTCATATCCAACTATCAAAATCCAGCCATAGTGGAAACTGCCAACAGAAGGAACAAGGATGGAACTTTGTTAGAGATCAACATGCCACTTCTTGTAAAACATTACAATGCCTACATGGGAGGATGCGACAAAAATGACCAAATGGCAAAACTTCATCGCAGCCGCAAGCACTACAAGTGGCCACGACGCCTCTTTGTGAAATGTTTTATGTGGGCCTGCTACAATTCTTATGTATTGTACCATGAAAAGTCACTTGCAGCCTCCATGCCCACTGCGACTCACAAATGGACCGCACTTCCCAGAAATTCTTGCTGACTCATCTGCAAATCATGTCTGTGCTGTGTGCAGTGAAAAGCACCTACAATACAAAAGGCAAAACCCTGGAGTAGCTTACAAGGACAATCCAAACGAGCTGGTGAAATCATCTGTAATGTGCTCACTTTGCAGGAAGTATTTGTGCGTGAAGCGAGGCTCTACCTGTTGGGTAGACTGGCACTCTAAAACCGAATACTGGCTTTAGGATAGATCTCCGTACATTAACCGGCATATATGATCCAGTCACAATGCTACAGATCTACAACTTTTGGCCCCTTTCATCAAAATCTCATGGATGCATTGGACTCTTGTCTCAATTTCCAAATTCATGCACTGATCGAACAACAAGACACACTTCAAAATCACAATTTTCGGTTCATATCAACAATTAGACAGTCAACAGCCGGCATGAGTAGAAAACAATCCTTCCTCTCTGACTTTTTAGGATAATTCAGACTCGACTATCCACACTGATGAGTTCTGATAGAACGAAATACTCATTCACTTACAAATTGTGAATGTTTTTCTGTGGATCGCGTCATGGTTACATAACATCTCAGCAAAAAGCCTGTGCAATGCTATATTTAGGACTCAAACATTACATTAGCTTCAAGATAAGAAAACTTTTGAATTACTCGTTTGAGACACCCCTATCCACATGTTCGTCAAAAACTGTAATCTATGTCTTTCACATTACTTTGATGCTCATTTCTGTCAAATTTTGATGATCAAACCATTTAAGGGCATATGCGCCACCATTTTGATCGATTTTGGTCCCAAAAATCCGTTTTTGAGATTCTTGTTTATTCGCATATTTGAAACATTTATAAATCAGATTTCATCCTCTACAGGGCTAAAGTAGTTGTATTTGTATTTTTACTAATTTTTTTGGTGAAAGGGGTTGTCCACAAGAAGCTAAAAATTCGAAAAAAATTGATAAAATTGACCTAA
>JAOWAY010093646.1:0-11177 GCA_028565895.1 Goniobranchus geometricus
CCCCCATAAAAAAACACAAAAAACAACAACAAATGAATAAATAAATAAATAAATGAATAAATAAAAAAACAAATTTATATATATAGATATATCCTTCACAAAACCCTACTCCATCCTCCCCGTGGTGTGTAGAGGGCACTAGTGTTTTGAAAGTTTTGTGTTTTGTTTTGTTTTTATTTCAAAATAGCAGGCTAATCGGAGAGGTAAACGTGTTTACGATATGCACAGTTAAGTCCATCCCACGGTCTGACAACGTCGCCATAAAGTCAGATAACCGCCAACATGGTCGTTATCCTTTCTTATCATGACTTGAAAATCGGACAAACGTGTGCAAAATCATAAAATCATTTTCAACAAAAGGCTTATATTAAATCGATATCTAGCAAAGGAATCTGTGTATAGATACATAATGATTTAAAATCCATGAAATGTTTAAGCTGTCATTGTCTTTTCGAGCAAAAAAAAAAAAAGTTTTTTTTACCCCCTGAACACTGTTGATTTATGGAGTTATCAGATCTTGTCACGACGGCAACGTTATGCCACCCTCTGCCTGCCCCTGCTTCTAGTCCCCTCAATTTTTCCAGTCAGGGCCAGATGTTCAAGCGCCTTATGTCGATTTATGTGACTTAAAAACTTAAGTTGTCTTTGTCTGATTGTTTTTAGCAATGGTCTCTTTACTTCTGCTTCTTCCAGTACTGCATTGCTTGTTTTCTTTTCTTTCCATGAAATGATAAAAATAATAATAATTGTGCGCCTATTTTAAAATCTTTCCAATCTATAATGTAAGCAATATTTAGGCATCTCATGTCTAGTATACATGATATTGTCTAGTGTTTCCATACACTGCATAAGTATTCAGTATCTATCATTTCCCCCTTTGTTTAAAATAGCTGCTCTTCTATATACAACTTGTCATATCTGATTTCATCAGGAGTCTTCCGATACTTTGTCAGATCTCCTCACGATGATGATGGCAAATCTCCTGAAAATTTTGGACCAGTTTTTCTGAAAATTTCTCTTTGCCAGAATTTCCAAGGAAGCCGGCTTTGGTTTGGACGTAAATCCTAATTTTTAATACACCAACCGATCTTCAACCAGTCCGTCATGTGTTGCACACGATGGAGTAAAAAAACAAACCCAGCAAGACTGCAGGCAGGCAGACAAACTTATAACTTTGTGGTTGCAAGTCTGGTGAAATTTTTAATGTTAATTCGCAGGAGGTAGAATATCCCGGGTGGTTTTGGGGTAATTATTAATTTGTTTACGTTTGGTGGCCATGATGGAAACATATGACAGTGGTTACCAGATTGGTTTAAGTATAGTAAATTACCATTTCTTTTTCAATAAGATTTATTTAGGCCTGTTGTCATAATGCTGAATGCCAAGTGAGACGACTAGGCCCTTAATTGCCAATTTTAACGTCAAAGGTGTGACTGAGCAGGGTTTTGAACCCCTGACCTTCTGGTCAAGATGAACCCATGGGGTTAAATATATATGAAATCATACACAATCCTTATCAGGAGTAATTTGTGAGGTGCATTGTAATAGGTCTTTCGCAGTTTATTTATTTTTCACCAGACAACCCCTTCCGTATGTAGCCATCATGGCCACCAAGCTTCAACAAATAGGACCCAGATCCTTAATAAGTACTGGCTCTTATATGTAAAGCATTTCTCTGTGTAGCCTTTCTGTTACCTTATAGAATTATGGTTTATATTTTAAATTCCCTTTTTTTTTTTTTTAAGCGATTTTCTTTTCCTCATCTGAAAATCTGTTCTACTACCTTTGTTTTCTCTCTTACTTCTAACTTGTCTTTCTTACTTTTTAGACAAGAATAATAATAATAATAAATAGCATTTCCTATCAAATATGCAGTTCCATATTTCAAAAACATGCTCAATGCGCATTACAATTACAATATTAAATGTGAATGAATATGTCAATAAAAATAGAATTATTACAAAGTCATAAAATGATTCTTTTTTTCTTTTTTTAAAAATAGAATTTAACCATTAAGAATTATTATAACTTTTACAAATTTGAAAACTTATCATATGAACTACAGCATTTGGGTAAAAAACAGTAAAAAGTCATGACCGTCTATCTGCCACTCCTCACACCCCCCTCTCTTTATATGGAGCTGAGATGACTTTTGTAGGCCAAAATATCCATAAAACACCAAACATAAAACTAAACGCACATTGAGAAAAATTATGTAAGCGATGATGGCAAAAAATCTTGTCATTCAACTGAAAATGTTTGTTCTCCTAGACTGGAAGAGGGTGGTTCCACTGCCTTGGGCCCTGCCCTGGTCATTGCTGTCAGCATGGCATCACACCACCCTGGTTCAAAGGTCATCGTGTGTACTGATGGGAAGGCAAACATTGGACTTGGCAAACTGGAGGAGGATGCCGATGAGGAAAGTGCCAACGAGTTCTATACAAGTGTCGGGGACAAGGCCGTCTCTAAAGGGTGAGGGCATTTGAAATTTCTTTAAAAATTTCCTAGAAATTGTTTCGGTCTTAACATGGAAGATCAATGATATTTCAGATTTTCATAATGGTGTGTGAACTTATTGTTAATTTTAAATGTCTGTTTTCTTTTTTAACATGGAAGATGAATGATATTTCCAATTTTTACGATGGTGTGTGAACTTATTGTTAATTTTAAATGTCTGTTTTCTTTTTTAACTCCTTTTCTTCATCTGGACATCTTTTCTTCTTCTTCTGTTCTTTCTCTTGCTTTTTGCATGTGAAATGTTGCCGAAAATAGCTGTAAAACACCTCATAAAGAAACAAAACTTTCATTATTGTGCTTTGTTTGTTGGTTTGGGTTGGTGGTGAATGTTGGGGGGAGAGGGTCAATGGGTGTTCCCCATTTTGTATTTAAAGTGGCTTCAAACATTTCTCAGTGAGTTTGAAAACTTTCTTCTCATCATTTTGAATATCTCTACTTGCAGCGTGTCCATTTCTGTGATAACCATCCAGGGAACAGACTGTAAGCTGGTGCATTTGGGATGTTTGGCGGATAAGACTGGAGGACAGGTAAACACTCTGGGGATTCTAAACGGTGTTTCATTGAACCTTTGGTAAAGAAAATTTTGGATTAAAATCTTGTCTTTTCTCTTAAGAATGAAATGGAAAGTAAAGTGTCTTTAAGCCTTATAAAGAGATTGTGTTATATATAACCCGACCTGGTTGGACCCCGAGAAGCATGACTATGTAATATGTAATCTCAAAAACCGGGAGGTGCAATGGTGTTATATAGAATATATAGTACCCTGACCCTACTAAATGGAAAATTTTTATCTTCCTTATAAGGAAATTGACTCGGAACAAGTCTTTAAAATAATTCAAAGCGCTACCAATGGGGTTGCAAGTTATTTTGAACCTTTACCCTCGATCGTGGCTTTGTTATTAAACATATAAGTAGGGTTTCCCTAGCCAGCAAGCGTGATGTTCCTTTTGTTTGGCTCATTCACCTCTTCAGGCCTGTTCCCCTTTGTCGTAAATTGACCCGGATAAAGTCATTACTTTAATGTAAAGAACAGCCAATAGGATTACAAGTTATTTTAATCTTTTACCCTGCGTCATGGCTTTGTTATCAAGTGCTGAATTGGGCCTTCCGCAGCCAGCAACACATGTCTCAGCCAACACATTCTCCTGCGTTTGGCTCATTCGACTTTTTGCCTTGTGTTTGCCAGTCAGATACCAATACTCCCGTCACTATTTTGGCCGTTTTTATTCACTGCATTCTGTCATTATTATTTCCATGTGAAATGGATGTTTTAGACTTTTGTGTCAGCAGGCCAGCACCCACCCAATGTCACTTCTGATAAAATGACGAGAGCTACTGGGATTAACCTAAATTTGGAAATCATGAGCTATGCATTTTTATCCTGGGATTGCTGACATGACATCGGTCATATATAATGTACCAAATTTTTTAATGTATTTTTTAAACACTTTGAGGCCTTGGCAAAAGGCGCACCATAATTTTTTATTTTTTTTTCAGGTGAATATTGTTGATCCTTTGAACCTTACCAAGGAATTTAAGAATATCCTGACCGACCCAATAATTGCTACAAATGTCAAGGCAAAATTTTTGGTTCATAAAGCTCTGTAAGTCAATTTTTTAATTTACAGGCAATTTCTTTTTAAGAAGATTTGTGAATACCTAGCTGAATGCTACCTTTTAGGAACAGCCTTTTTGCTCATGTTTGTCGTACAAAGCCACACAAAAATAAAAAGGCGAAACAAAGAAAACGTTGCTTGAAGCTTAGAGCATATTCTTGACCCTTGAGGACATTATTGACTTTACTGTGGCCTTGTCTAGAGCATGGTTGTCTGCCCTTGGCTTTTGATGTATTCAAAACACACAGCACATCATGAAAAGATGAATGGCCTTATTAAAGTGATGTCATGAGCTCAATGTACCTAATCAAAAAATCGGATTCCTTTTCACACAAAATTTTACAAAGTACCTCAATCGTCTTTCTTGGAGGGAAATGAAGAACGCAATTTGAAAAATGCTTGTGAAATAATACCTGAGATATTAACAATTGATCAATTTATTTCTCTTGAAAGTGACATTTACATATCAACCTATCATAATGCTGGTTCAGAGGCTCAGATAAAAACATTGGAACAAGCTTGGGGATGTTTGATTTTGAAAGTCAATTTGTGAAGAAAGCTTTAAAGCAGAAATTTATTATTGAAACATCTTGAACTTTGTAGAAGTGATTTTAACTAGACTGAATTTGAATGTTTTATAATTTTTAGATTATTTAATTCCGACTGTTTGAAATAAAGATTCCCCCCTCCCCCATCCTCCACTCGCATTATATTTTACACGTAATTTTTTCTTTTGACATAATTAATTGTTAACATCATTTACCTTGGTCTTATGGTTACACATAACGACAAATAATTACCTGCAATTTATTGTTTTCATGCCCAATCTAAATATATTTGCCACTCAAAGTTGATTACCAAATTTTATAAAGATATGGAGGGAGACCCCAGTGATATTATTAAAGTTATGAAAAGTTTGAATCGAATGTTTCTTATGCTTGTGGGGCTTTTTCTTGTCTTTCAGTAGAATCCCTTCCAAGTTTTAAATGTTATACAACATATTAATCGTCAGGTATGTGGTCAATGAAGACGAACCCGATCAACATGAATGCCACGCTGAGTTTAGTCCAGGAAATGTTAAGAGCAGCTCTGCTATCACTTTTGAGTTTGGAAGACGTCAAGTCAACGATAAAGGTGATTCAGTGTCATCAACATCATCATCATTACCAACATCATCATCGTCATCATCATTCACTTGATTCTCAGGGTTTAAGCTACAAAGATCGTCGTCCTCACAGTTTGTTCAAACTGAATGTGTTTTGTTTTTTTACGTACTTTCATTTACTTCTCATATGTTCCTCATCCTTCAAAGTCATCTTAAGGGTTCGTACTTGTCCTGGAAAACTGGAAAACTCATGGAATTTTTTTTTTTAAAGTTTTTTGACTAGAATGAATGTTCCCCACTTCCTCTATGAATAACTACGGACTTAGACGTTTAGAGACTAACTGGGATGATTTATAGAGGAAGTTGGGGAGTCCAAATTCTAGTCAAATAAAGTCAAAAATGTCATAACCCAATTTCTGACTTACTGTTTAGAGACTTACAGGGACGATATATATTATGCTTTTTGTTTATTTTGAATGCTGCCTTTCTCTTTAGCTACTTCATTCCTCATCTGAATTCTCTTTCTGTAGTTTCTGTTTTCTCATTTCAACGGCCTGTCATCATGAGTGAAAGTTCTCCAGACTAAGCCAGGACTTTGGCTTCTTGGATCCTGAAACATCAATCTTCTGGTGTTTGTAAAAGAAGAAAAAAATTGTTGTAACAATTTGCGATAAGTGACAAGTATTGCCGTGTCAAGGCATGTCTTTCACTGCTTTATTATGTAGAGAGCCAGTCAATTTGACCTTTGCTGAGAGTCATTTCTGGTTTAACCTTTAACATCCTTCCGGTCCTTCTCCCTGTACATCCCCAATGCCTGACTTTCTTCATGGAACTTTTAATGAAACAATACCATTCCAAAATATTTTACGTATAAATAATTTCTTTTTTTGTTGACTTTGGCTGGTGAAACTTGGCAGAGGGATAGTTGAGTGACTAGAGAACACATCCACAGCAGGACAGTGCAAATCTAGGTCAATCTCTGACCTACTTTGTGAGCACTTATGGCCTACATGTGGTTGATGAAAAATATCACTTAGACCAAACTTTCTGTCATCATTGTGAGTACCGGTAACCTTTGAGTCGCTGATATTCTGCTCATAGGATTCAAAAAGAGGCTAATATAATGACGGTAATTTTTTACTAGTACCTAATATTTTTTTCTCCATAAACTAGAAAACACTTCCTGGCAACAAGATAGGTGTAAGTAATGGATGATGATTGTAAAGGAAAGTATAGATATGGGCAGCATTTCAGAACATTAGCCATTGCAGCAGTAACGCAGCATTTTGGGACATTAGCCATTGCAGCCATTAGCACCGGTTAAGGATGTTGAAGGTTAATTTCGACGAGATTTCAGGGTTCTCCAATTTTAACGCTTTCACCAATGCCCGTCATTTTAGCTTTTCCATGGGTGCTGGGATGGCCTGATACAGAGTTGGAAAGAGGACTAGAATGCCAAACATACGAACAAACATCACATTCATTCAGCTGTTGTGTTTTTTCCACAGCTGCTCCTGAAATCCCAGAAGAGCAAAGAGAGACTGAAGAGATGGAAGACAAGCCTACAACTTCCTCAGGGGTAAGCATAAGTTGGGTTTTTTTTATACTTCATTTTTTAGATGATTTTGTTGATCAAGGCTTATTATTAGAAAAAGTGAAGATCACCGTGTTTTCAGCAAAGACCAAGGACTTATCAAAGATTTTGAATTGCAGAAAGGATCATTCAACTGCTCTCTTCACTGGCTTACTACTGCATGTGTTGGCTCAGTGACTTTTCTCCCCTATGGTTTGGATTATTTCTTGAAATCATCTAAATGAATTTTGATTTGGAGAAAGGATCATTCAACTGTTCTCTTCTCTGGCTTACTACTGCATGTGTTGGCTCAGTGACTTTTCTCCCCTATGGTTTGGATTATATCTTGAAATCATCTCAATGAATTTTGATTTGGAGAATGGATCATTCAACTGCTCTCTTCACTGGCTTACTATTGCATGTGTTGTCTCAGTGACTTTTCTCCCCTATGGTTTGGATTATCTCTTGAAATCATCTGAATGAAGTTTGAATTGGAGAAAGAATCATTCAACTACTCTGATCACTGGCTTACTACTGCATGTGTTGTCTCAGTGGCTTTTCTCCCCTATGGTTTGGATTATCTCTTGAAATCATCTGAATGAATTTTGAATTGGAGAAAGGATCATTCAACTTCTCTCATCACTGGCTTACTACTGCATGTGTTGTCTCAGTGGCTTTTCCTCCTTATGGATCACCTCTTGAAATCATCTGAATGAAATTTGAATTTGAGAGTGGATTATTTCAACAACTCTCCTCAAATTATCCGACTGGCTTACTACTGCATGCTCCGTTCACTCCTACTTTACAACTGGATTTTACAGCTTTCCAGCTTCAGTGTAATGGTTGGTAGGGCCTACATGCGTTAGTTAAAGCAGTGTTTTAGTATTTTCTATATTTGGTGTACAGTTTATTCAAAATGATTAGAGTGCATATAGTCAGTGTAATCGCTAACCGTCTAGGTTCATTTTACAATTTTGTTCAGGAGAGCCAAAAAACGTAGCTATTCAAACTCAACAAGCCCGAAACAATTATTATATGCAAATAATTATTTAAAAGCTGTATTTAGAATAACCAGTTGTTTGTTGTTGTTTTTTGCAGAATCACCTCATGGTTTTGGCAGAACATGCCGATGAAGTGTTTCTGTAGTTTCCACCCCACAAAAAATATGGTCTTAATACTAAGGAAGTTAGACGATGATAGAATTACACCAACAATATGGAATTCAGCATGTTGCAGCGTGTTGCAACAAGTTTAAAGTTGGTTGTATGATAATTGACATGCCAATTGAAGCCGCTGGCCTGCAAAAAGTTCAGGGACAAGAAAGATTTTAGACTTTCTATCCTGGATGCTCATTCTAGTCAACTACAGCCAAAAATGTTATGACCTGATTTCTGAATTGGTAGTAGTAGTAGTAGAAGTAGTTAGTGGTGGTAGTAGTAGTGGTAGTAGTAGTAGTAGTAGTAGAAGTAGTAGTAGTAGTAGTGGTAGTAGTAATAGTAGTAGTAGTAGTAGTATGGTGGTAGTAGTAGTAATAGTAGTAGTAGTAGAAGTAGTAGTATTTTTATTGTATTATCATTATTATTATCATTATCCAAATTATTATTTTTTTTATTATTCAACATGTTATTGGTATTGTTAGTTTTTGCCATCTTTTTAATGTCATTCAGGTAAGCCATGTGACTATTGTGTTAATTGAACTCAGGATTTTTTTCTTATTTGTTTTGCAAGGAACCTGAGCAGGCGGGAGCAGCAGCTGTAATGCCATCATCATCTTCATCGTCCTCATCGCCGTTGTCAGCATCATCCACAAATATTCTAAGTGACTATCCTTTCCAGCTACAAATTCATTACACAGACACAGAAGGCAGCAAAGCTTTGAGGGTCATCACTAAATCGTTGCCGGCAACTAGCGACAGGAATGTGGCTGAAAAGAGTAAGTCTAGGAATTTATGACAATTTATTGTGATCTTCTCACCCAACAGCCATCCATACCTGACCTTACCTTACTTTATGGCTTGGGCAAATCCTTCGGGAGTCTAGAACACTTTCAAGACATCAGCAGCTCCCACTCGGTTCATTTCACTACCATGCAAGCTTCGGCTTTCAAATTCATAAGGAACTTTTAAAAAGAATTTAAAATCAAATCTTTATAACGAATCATTTAAACAAACATTTCTTAATTTTTACTAAGATGTTCTTATGATGTCGTCTCATGCATTTTCCTCTTATGTATTTAATTATTGTGATGGTTTTATATTGAATTTATAAATTCTTATGCTTTTCTGATTTTTAACAATTCTTGGAAATTGATTTTGTATTAACTTCTTCTCCTGTTTTATAGTATGTAAAATGCCTTGAGCTCTATCGAGGGAAGGCGGAAAACAAATGCAATTGACATTTTTATTGTTATCATTATTATTATTATCAAAGGAGTTTTTTTATGTCGATTTTGTACAGCGCTTGAGATCTGCTTCACAGATGGATAGTACCATTTAAGTGTAGTTTATTATTATTATTATTATCATTATTATTATGATTATTATTATGGCCGCCGAGACACACCATCAGTAATCACGTCGATTCATTGCCAGATGGCCTGTCTCTACCCCACTCATTCCGAGCCAGTTGTCTTTGTCATCTTTCCGTTGTCTGTTTGTCATCTCCTTTTTCTCTTTCCTTTCGCTGTACCCTACATGGTCATCCTTTTAAGACTGAAATGTCGTTCTATATGCCTAAAATAGCCATACCACGGTTTCATCATCATTCAAAACTTATGACCCTCTTGACTTATGCCTTTGCCCTGCGTTTGTGTAGGAGCAAAGGATCAATCAACACTTCTCCATCTGGCTCGGTTTTGGGCGTCCCTCTTCAGTTAGTTAAGTCATGACATGCCGGCGTTCTTGACCTCCGCCGCGTTGCTTCTCATTCTTGTGGGGTTCGTACACGTCTTGGAGGACTGGGAAACTCTTGGAATTTTGTGTTTATTTTCCAAGACATGGAAAACTCTTGGAAAGTTGGTGGTTAATTGGCAAACTTCTTGGAAAAGTCTTGGAAAAACAAATTTTCAACTAGATCTTGATCTATTGTAAAAAATCTTCCTCAAAGTTTAGAAGGCCGCAACTTAACCGTCCTGCGGAAAGGTTAGATTTTACATTTGTGTTGAATATTCTTTTTTTTGTTTTTTGAGTGAGAGAGCTATGGATTTATAAGGATGGAAATTATGAGTCGAGAGTCAAGAGGCATTCACCATTGTCAGCTCATGTAGGGGTGACCATGTGGATTAAAGCCTCACTGGTGCGGTCTGGCTCATAACCGTAAGCCATTGGTCTTTTGTCCTGAGATAAGGCACTTTATTCTACTTACCTCACTCGACTCAAGTGTGAATGAGTACCTGGCCATTAAGATATCTCTGTCCTTGACTGGTAAGTATGCCTTCTTCCTTAACCGGCTTCCGAGTCTTGTTCTAAATATTCGGTGTAGCTGTCGGCCAGTGGAGCAGAATATCATTGTAAAGGGGCTTGAGCATGGTGATGCTGTGGAACAAGGGCTATTTTAAATTCCGTCTGTTTAGGGGATCGGCACTGCAATTTCAATGAAGTCAAGTCAAATGGCAAGGGCTTTATGCATGATGCCTACTGGCCCATTGGCCAAGTGTTAGAACATCTGCCTTTGGACTAGGAGGTTGCAGGCTCAAACCAGGCTGAGTTATACCTAAGACTTTAAAACAATTTATTGACTGTCTCGCTTGGCGCTCAGCATTGTGAGAACAGTTCTAATACTGGTCAGCCCAGTGTCGATATATTGTGACAGGGTGAGAAATCAGTAGAATTGTGGGGTTTGTTACTACAATAAATGATAGAACCTTTGATTCCTACTGATCCAGGGTTTTATTTGCATGTCAAAATAACACCATCGCTGAGACAGCCTAAGATGTTGAAAAATGACTTAAAGCCCACAAAATAACCAACATACTTCTTGTCACATTTAAAGGTGAAAACACCAAGGGGACATGCTGGCTCTCTGATTTAAATATCACTGACACTTGAACTTTTCTTGATGGTGGTGTGACTTTTATATCATATTTACCTGAATTTTCAGATGCCAACATGCAAGTGCTGGGTGTGCACGCGGCCAAAAAGTCGGCAGATTTGGCCTTGCAAGGAGAGTACACAAAGTCCAGAGGCGTGGCTTTTATGAACCAAAGATTTGCTTGGAGGAAAAGGTGAAGGTTTGGAAATTTAGCCTCTTGTCTAGAATAGTCCCGATGTTTGTCACTGTGGCGTTTTCTGGTTTTGATTTTATCACTGCTTATTTCACATCAAAATTCTGTAATTGGGTCAAAAATGAAAATCTATTGTTTATTATT
>JAOWAY010093757.1:0-11177 GCA_028565895.1 Goniobranchus geometricus
CACCACCACTCCCAACTCAGGTTTTTCCTCTTTATTTCATAGGCCTGCTTATTTCCAAGATCAAATTAGTAATAAAAGCATTTATCTGTAGCTTAGACCAGACTAGTACTATGATTCCATTTTTCAGAGTGATTTTTATGCTTGATGAATATTACATTCATTGATAGTGTTTGACACCATGTCCTTGCTCATTTCATATTGAGACAAAGTGTATTGTCTCTTCTCATGTTTTTCATAGCCAGGGCACTAATAATATACAGCATAAAATGTATTCATTGTACATAAAATTCATCAAACTTTTTTGTGATTCCTGAATGTAGAATTACTTTATTGTAATTTTTTATGTTAAAGAAATGTGCAATCACCTATCAGTGACTAAAATTAGCCCATACTATGCTGATGTTATCGCCAAGATGATCATTGACTATGAGCTATTACTGGTGCATGTACTGCTTTGTATTGCAGTCATTTAAAGAACCTGTATAAAGTTGAACTTCCTGCTTGATAGGCCACATTAGTTAGACCTAATGCATCTGCATGTATTTTCATGTCTCATGCCCTTCCACAAGATGTCATTTCTATTCATGACTCTATTTTTTCCTCTTCAAGGCCATGCTCTTGTTCCTATACTTTTGTGTTACGATTTGTTCCGTTTTTTAAATTAGTTTTGTTATATTTTTTGTCATTACTCTAAGGTTCCTATTATATAAAATTTGTTGTTTTTCCTTATCAGCTTGTACATTCAGGTGTTCCCCAAATCACAGATTCATTGACGAAATTCTCTTGTCTGGTAGTTTGATGAATGAATGGTGGACTGTAGTAATTATAATATACAAGGGCTGATCATTAAGTCTTCCCCCTGCGTATGAAACAAAAAAAGCCGCAAAACATTGAAATTGGTATGGAGATGCTTGTTTCTCAATACAATTACTAGTAATACTAGCCATGAGAACTTTTGTTACCACCACTGAATGACATTGGAAAATCCCTCTGATACTCAATCTTAACTCACTTCTGAGGTATGAAGACCTTAAAGGGCATCCTCAATGGACAAATGACTTGCATTTGAATTGCTTGCCCAAGTCGGCCTATTTAACCTCATCATAACTTGAGCAATAAGTTTTATCATGGACTGCTGACGTTTCATCATTTATGATTTACCTACTGTGGGCTTTGTCCCATTATTGTTGTTGTTGGTTTAACATTACTTTTTAACATCATAGGTTACATCAGCGATGGCGCTAATTTGACATGTTTATGTGCTGCCACAAATGAGCCATAAGGTATAGCTCAACTCAAATGGCTCACCCAGTCTCAGTATACTGACACCGGGCAGTCGAGTCTTAGAACTGTTCTCATAATGCTGAGCGCCAAACAAGACACTTACTAAATGGATTCTTTGAAAGTCTTCAGAACTGGTGTTTTTTCCCATTGGAAAAGCTCATATTTATTTCCTCCCTTTTTGTCAACAGAAATAACCAATGAATGAACTCTCTAGGTGTGTACGTGCAAACTTCTCCTACAAGGGTGGGCTAAACCAACTGGTGTTCTCACTGCTACTTAATCTAATTATTGGATATTCCCAATTCATGGTGTGTAGTCATGATTGAGAGCTGATTGTGGCTTTATTCCTAACCCTTCATGTCCATGTAAAACGTCATCATCATCTGATGATCCCATCTTGATCAAGCTGCATTTTTCTCCACATAAGGAGCGGGATTGGTCCCAACATAACCGCAGCTCAGTTCTCAAGTTAGGTTGAAAGGGGCTGGTTGCTCTTGCATGGCTGTATTACGGAGTACCAAACTTTCCTAAAAGAAAAAATTTTCTTTAAAATTCCATGTAAAAGACTTGTTGATCACCCTTTGTGATAAATGAGAGTTCTGTCTATTCTAATTAAAGAGACTTTCAAAGGATAGGAAGCTTAATCAGAAAAAACTATTTTTATTGGCAGTCCCAACAATTATCTTATTGTATTTTCTTTACAATGCATTATATGACATTGTCTACTTACCCCTACTACTGACACTGACACCCTTTGGTAAGCATCCACTGCCTTCATATATCCTATTTTTCCATTTTATCTCATGAGGTGTCCTGGGACATTCTTCGTATTTTATGTTTATCGTTTCTCCTGACTTGACCCAACAGTCTCAAAATTATGTGACAATTTTTTAAAATATGATTTAAAAATAAACAAACATTTATAGGGGCAATGAACTTGAGTCACATTCATGTCATCATTAGTGAAATTCCCATTATGCCATTTACCTGTACTTATGGAAGAAAGAATAAATTTCGAAATATGTTTTGGAAAAAAGAACGAACCAGGTTTCTATAGGACCTTGTTAAATATAGCATAAAGTTGTTGTTCTGCCACAAAATTAGTAGACAGATGAAGCCTGCGTTCAAGTTGATTGAGAATTGTCCCACCCCACTTATCTTCAAATTCATGTGGGTAACATGAGTTTCTTTATCATCCATTGGCCGTGCTGTCCTTTCTCTCATAATTGAAAGAAAGGTATATTATTACCTATGTTTGTGACTTTTATGCAATTTGTGAATGATCTTGTAATGCATTTTACATCCCTTTTCTCTTCGCCTTTCCCCTTTTTATATTCAACTATTAAGTCATCTATATTGAGAGTATTTTGATGTATAACATATTCGTTATATTAACTGCTGTTTTCATTTCACTGCCTTATATTTTTATCCGTAAATATTTTACACAGTGACTGCAAACAGTCCAAGAGTTCATTCAAGCACCAAATTGGCTCTTAGCCCGAATGAATTTGTCACGCTTTTATAAATGTTAAAGCTTGGTTTTGTTTTGTTTTCTAAAGAAAAAAGCTATTGGCTGGACAATTTTTTTTCCTGTCAATGTGTAGGTAGTCTTGTTTATTTTTGATAGCAAGATATTAAATACTGTCATTGTTATTATTATTATTATGAGGTATTATTATTATTATTATCATTGTCATTATTATTATTATTACTATTATAATTATTATTATTATTATTATTATGATATTGACAAATCATTATCATTTAATTTTTTATCAATTATCAGTAAGGGAATGGATTTTTCACGCATTATTCCCTCTTTGAGCATCAAAAGTTAATTTTTCACAGTAAGTAAATGATCATGTCGCCATAACAACCATCATCTGAATGATACTTTAACTTATGAATTAAAAGACAGATGCTGTACCTCATAATCTCATTTAGATGAGCTCTACATACATAGTAATATGTAAATATCTAATTCGTGTGTGTTTTCAAATTACTCAACACTTTCTTTATGTGTGCCATCATGAATGAATTTAACCATTCCATTTACAATTTTAATTTTTTATCATTCATGTCTCATATCATATGTCATGTTATGTTTGTTTAAACAACCAAGTTTATATTACATGTATATTTAAGTTTGAGAATCTTATACAGTAGTGTTGGAATAATTTCTAAGCCCATCAACTTTTGCGTTTTTTTCAGTTTTGATTGAATTCAAGTGGAGGCCTACATGTAGGCCTACTTTTCATCTTTCCGCCCATAACTTCAGTTTCCATTAATAATGAACAGTCTGGCAGATAGATCGGCAGTCCAGCAGGTGTCATAATGTCACATCCATTGAAGTTGACATACATAACGAGTATCACCATGTGGGTTCTCAACGGAGAGGATGTATAATTGGCCCAATACCATATCTCCTCATGGATGTCAAATGAGGCCGCCAAGCTTAAAAACTGCTTTCATCAGTTCTCTTCCTTCTCTCAGGCTCTCTGTCTCCCAGAAATAGAGTGGGGATGGGGAGGGTGAGGGATTTCGCTTGGACAGGAAAGAGGCATCCCCCAATTGAATGCATTGGATGACTGATACTGGTATTGGTATTCCAAAGACACTACTAATACTAGGAAGTGCAAGAGTCATTCTCCAATGGAGCATGTACTTTTGTACTTCAAAAGACAGCGAGAAGAAAATCCTGGATGATTTTGGTGCTGATCAAAATTTGGGATTTGATGGCCATTCTTTAAAAGTCAGTATGTGTGTATAAGTATATATATCTTTCTGTGTATCTATCTATCTATCATCTATAATAGATAGTAGATAGATATTATTAGATGTAATCTTGTGGAAGCCATTTTTCTTAAATCTTGGAATCGGGGGGTGGGGGGGGGAGGAGAGAGAGAGACATACAGACAGACAGACAGAGAGGGAGAGGAAAGGTAGGAGAGAGAGACAGGGAGAATTGACTCTTTGATAAGAAAAAAGAAAACGCAAGTCCGTGTGCAAATCCTTTCCTATACTGAACTGCAGGCTTTCACTCGTGGTATTTTTCGAGATGATACTTTTTTTTTTCTTCTGTAAATCATCTCTCCCTTAGTAACCTTTGATGATTAAATAGAAATTACAATAAATGTATTATGCTTACTGGGTTGGGTTTTTTTCTAAATGCTTCTTTTCTTTCTTGCCAGTTTCCTTTCCTTTTCTTAAAACTTATTTCACCTATTTCTGTTCTCTCTTTTAACTAGCCATTTGACCTACTTTTTCTGTCAGTGAGACCTCATTGTACCAGGAATTTAAAAGAGCCCTGAAATACCCAGCAAACAAAATCAAACCAAATACTAACTGAATGAATACATATGAATGTATTTTCCAAAAGCATTTCTCTCAGAAAATATGGGGATTTTTGTGGATGTTTGTTATGAGAATCTTTTTAAAATCCATCAATTCACTTTTATCTTTATCCCATGTGAGATATAAAGGCCTAAGATTTGGATGCATGCATATTAAATATACATTACATTATGAGTGTGTGCCATAAGGTTATTTGAAGTTTGTTTGATTTCATTTGCTTTACTCTTAAATTTCTTGCCTCTGTGCATCCGATTGCTCACGTGAATATTTTCAATGACATTCTATATTTGCTTGATCAGCTTTATATTTTCTTCTTTACTTGATGATCTCATTATGTTTTCGTGTTTCGTTTATGTCAGCCAGATTTGCCTTGCTTACCATACAAGTACATGGCTGCTCTGAATGTATAATTGAATTCTCTCCCTTTTGGACTCCTACTCTTGACCTTAAGTATTACATGTACAGACTTGCTACTATTGAGTATGAATCTAGATCTAGATTCCAGAATGGAAATACATAAAAAGTTATGGTTACTCAATTATAAGGCACAACTACTAACTAGACAAAAGAAACGTCACATGTTTTGTATAGTTTTGCCTTATAATTGGGTAACCGTAACTTTTTATGTATTTCGTCTCTTGACCTTAGTACATGTAGTATTAGTAAGTTTTCAGCTGAAGCTCTCTAAAAAAAAAAAAAAATCTATGGAGGGATGACTTAAGAAAGTAAAGATAAAAGTTAAGACTGTCATTAGGAGCACCCAGATCTTGTTTGGTTATCATCCTCCAGAGACATAAACACTGTGACAAAGTTCTTCAAAAAGTAAATTGGTGATTGAAGCTCCCTCATCCCTATTTCATTGTGAAATCTTAATGTTACAGTGGTCTCCATGCAAGAGGCCGATCCGCCTTAGAGGGTGTTGTTTCTGAGTTACAGAATTTTTTTTATCTTTAAAAGTCAACCCTAAGAGACCCACCCCATTGCTCCCTGTTCGCATGAGGGGCTGCTTTCTGCTTACCTCCCAAAACCTCAGATGATTATTTCAACATTTTCCCCAATGATTCTCCTTTTGGGGGTATATAACGAAATGCCGTAATAAGCATGCTTACCTATGATAGCACACCTCTGCTGACAGCTATGAAGTCTGTCACAAAACACTGGCCAAAGGATTAGAGGTGATGCTTTATCTGCTCATGTGATTGGTAACCAGCGTACCCATCCAAGTTTCACACTCAACAACCTGGTAGGCCTACTTACCAGCCCAAGGAATTAGCATGCACAGGTGTCTGTTGTGATCACGCATGATCATATTCTGCTCAGATTGATCATAGGCACCTCCCCCTTCCTTTGTCTGCTTGCTTCCCAGTCCCAGTAAAAACTTTTGACTGAATTGTTTTCATTGGCCTTATTAAAAAAGCTCTGTAAGCCTTTCTGGCCAATCAGTGAGAAATGTGTAAACAATGGTCATTTGTTGTGGGTTACCATTCCCTTTACTTGTCTCATACACTCAAGCAGAGAAGACTTCTATCTTTGAACATGTTTCAGTGCAACTCGAAAGGAGCAAGATTATTATTATGACACACTTCATTCTAAAAAGGGGTCAATAAATAAGATAGATTGCCCTATTCTGACTATTTCTGAGCTTGCTACCTTCAAGTTCCACTTTATTCAAAATCAGTTTGTATGTAAGGATGCACGTCACTTTCTTCTTTTCATTTGGCCTTTTAGAAATGAACTTTTTCATTGTTTGCGGCCTACTTAAAATAAAAGGCCTCGTTCCTTTTCTTTTCCCATTTGCTTGAAATCTGTTCATGTGAGTTGATTCAAAATAAAAGTTCCACGATGAAATTTGCATTATCAGTATCTCTTCTTTAGTGCCAATATGATATGTTTTGATTGACTATTAATTGGAGCTTATGCAGATCTCTCTACTAATAAAATGTAAAGACGGCATTTACAGTAGACCAAGATGTTTTCAGGCACTTGCCTGAAATCCGGCAATTGTAAAATGGGGAATACTTCCTGCTTATAGTGCTTACATTTTAAATTTGAATGTGAAAATTGGTTTCCGGGTTAACGCTGACTCTAAATTCTGCTGAACTTCTGTCTGGTGAATGCCGGCAATCATTGCCTGAACTTTGGTAAAAATGCGAAATGTCAAAACGACTTCTTAGGCAGGCTACTCCTAAAAAAAAATGCCTTGGTGCTGCCATTTTCCATTTCCCTCTTTGCGGGCCTAATGGTGATGTTTTGAATTGAATGTTTGTGATCTCTGTGAGATTTGATTGTGGATGACAAAGTATGCGTTTATTCTGCAGCGTGAACAGTTATAGAGAACAAAGGCCATAGATGTATAGATGTAGATCTCATTGCACTATATCTGTTCCTCATCATGACTGAACAGTTCGTGGAACAGACAATTGACCTGAAAGCTATTGAAAATGGAATAAGAAACAATTTTCAATGGCAATGGCTGGAAGAATAGGAGAGATGGGGGTCAGGGGACCATGGATCATACATCGCCAGATATTTCTGGCACTGCCAGAATTTTCATCTTTGATTTCAAGCTGTGCCGTTTTTTTAATACATGTGAAACTGGTAGGCTGGTAAATGGCAACCCTTGGATAACGCTAACTGATTCAATCTTTCGTCATGCTTCTAATAACCCACACGGAGCGTCAAACTTTTTATCAGCTCTGTTTCAGTTGTCATGCGCAGTAGGTTTCTAATGAATGCTCATTTGTGTTGAAAAATCACAACTCACATCATTGGAGCTCTTTTCGAAGCGAAAACTATCAAGTTCATTAGGCAAAAATTTAGCATTGGCTCTCAGTCCATTCATTTCCAGATCTCCAGCGTGATATGTGCATGCTGCTTCATTTTTACATTTGTTTCTGTCAATTCAGTGGACATTTTTACTGATATCATTTAGTTACCGTGCATTATATCGTTGTACATGGCTTCCTAATACATGTACTGCACAAATTTAAATTTGTGATTTTATCACTGTGAGTGGTCATACTTGTCTGAATCTAGACCTAGAAATAATGGGATTCTTAAAAAGTGGAGATGATGTTTCGGCTGTGGAGAAAGATATTTGGAATATGTGGCAGTGGTTTTGGTTGGGAAAAAAAAGACAGAAGTGATAATAAATATGGTTTGTGATAAAAAAATAAAAAAAAAGACGATCCACGTAACTGCTTCTGTGTCTTGTGTAGCCAAGTTATTAACTATGGAACTATGGAACTTCTGGAAAGAAGGCTTTGAGATCACACACCAATAAAAAAGAGCATGTTTGTAGGTTAAGAGACAGACTTTCAACTGCTAATTTAACAGTCAGTTGTGATCAGGGTGACGAGAGAGATCATTGAAGGACCATCGGAATGAAATTAAATCTGTTTTGGGCCTCTTGATTTGCGAGAAATGTGACGATTTCTAACGTTGAAGCACTAGGTTATGTGGGATTTAGAATATTAGATGCTTTTAAATGCATGTTCGGATTGCAGGAAATTTCCATCCTGGGTACTAACTTGCAGGAAATTTTGGTTTCCCTCACTACGACCCATTTAGGGGACTTGCTGGCTGGCTGAAGGAAAAGTATGGCGTGAAGAATCCTTCTTAAACTTTTCTCAAGGACCTTGAAACCTGGCACTGCTTGGACCCTAGATTTTCAGGCAATGTCAAAGCACCTTACATCCAGGTCTTATATAAAGCAGACATTCCACAGCATAACCATGCTCATGTTGCTTTACACAATGACATTTTACGCCCCTGACCTACAGCAACACAGAATATTTAGAACAAGACTTACAGCCTGTAAGGCACCAATGCACTTTTTTAGACAGAGACACTGCTTTCTTAATGGCCAGGTACTCATTCACACCTGAGTCAAGGGAGGTAAGCGAAATGAAGTGCCTTACCTAATGAGGCAATGCAAAGTAACTTGGCCATTCTATTACTAGCGAGGCTCAAACCCGCACAGTCACGTTTACTTGTACTGACCATGCTGAATGTCTCTTGGCTCTTGACTCATGACTCATGCCGAGATGTGATCAACACTTAGCCACTACTAGAAGAGTCAAAGATTTTTCACCATAGTGAACATCTGTACTAGTAACTTGGTGGGATCATGTCATAATGTAAAATAATTCATGAGTTTTCAACCATGATGATACCAATTTATCCATGAGTAGACATATAAAGTAAAGCATTCTGTGTGGTCATATTGAAGGTGAGAGACTACAATCTACTTAAAACACTGTATTCCAGACATGTAGCTGTAATGATCTATTTATCCAGCACAGAGAGCTAGAATTAAACTTACAGCATTTTTAAATGGCAGAAGTGGACTTATTGATAAACCATAATACCAATATCATAATAAAACTAGACAGTCAGACAATCACATGTACACCTGCCAACATCCAAAATTGACAGCCATCTACACTCATATGTCCCAGACACTAAGACTAAGATTATGGAACAACATGACACCCCCTCAAATGCAAAAGAGTAGCTTGGAAAACTTTAAAATTGCTCTTCAGTAAGCTACCAACAGGCACAGAGAACAAAAGTACGTAGATTCAACCTAAATGTGCACCTACAGTATGTTCAGTATGTATGAAGATGTGTGAGGGCTTTGGCTATTGGCCTGATAAGCTTTAAAAAACTCGATTTTTCAGAGAGAATGAGCAAAATTCAAAATTTGAATGTTTTTTAAGACCTCTTCTTTTCCGATCTTGAAAAGATATCCAAATCAAAACTTTTTACAAGAATATGAGTCTGAGTGCTACGAGTTCAACAGGTAAGAATTTTGGGATGCAAAAGAGAGTCTTAAAAAAAACCCAAAAAACTTCCTGTCTCCATATGGCAGAGAAAGCATTGTTACCGAATATGATGCTGTTAAGAAGAAAAAAACAACAAATACAAATGTGGAGAATAGGCCTAAATAGAAATTGATGGAGAACAAACAGAAAATGTATATCACTTTGAATGTCTTTGGATATACTTTCAAGTAGAGAGGAAAATGCTCTCTATGAATTAAAAGGAGGATCAGAAACTCAAAAATTAAAAAAGAAAACTTTGGAAAGGACGAGGCATAAACATGAGGAAGAAAATATTTGGAACTTGTCTTCCAACACAGAGTTCTTAGACGTAAGCCCCAGACACTGGACAAAGGCAAATGAGGAGACTACAGGCATTTCATTACGACGATATTTCATGGGCAAGGACAAAAACTTAAACATTAAACAGAGTTAACATGAAGAAGGGCCAAATATTAGAATCAACACACTGGAATTTGATACTTTAGCCTCACAGAAAAAGGCGGAGAAAAGGAGGGAGAGCAAGTGTGACAAAAAGATAGGACAAGACTGGGAACAGGAGTAACTGATGTAGAGGAAATGGAAACGGATTGCCAGTGTAAAATAGAGGAACTTCTTTCAAAAGTTAGTTTGAAAGGATGTACTGAGAGAGACAGAAAGAGAAAGCCAGACAGGCACAGAGAGAGAGAAAGAGAGAGACAGGGTTCCCAGGCCTTTTCCAAACCTCCCCAGACTATTTCCAGAACAAAAAAATGCTGACTCGACATCGCCCCAGTTCAAGGTTATATTAGAATTAAATGTTTACAAAATGACAACATAAACCAACTACCCTACCATTAGGGATCATGTAGGTAAAAAAAAAGTTTCAATCAAATGTTATAGGAAACATGGAAGATCACTCTACATAGACGAACACATCTATTTATATAAGAAGTCTAGGAAAAATCTCATGTTCTCATCTCTCATTTGTTTATACACATACAACCTCTAGTAATTCAATTCTCCCGTACATATGTAAGCAATCTCTTCCATCCTCACCCACTCACTAGTACACAAATACTGTCTATCACCTTCACTCACTCATAGACACAATCCCTATCATTTTCCCCTTCATACTTTACACAATCTCTAATACCTGCATGATCCATACACTCAATATCTCACCCTCACTCACGGGCTCTACACACTATATCTAATACTCTCACACACTCCCTCATTTACACACAATCTCTAACAAACACACTCACTCAACCATACAAACAGAATCTCTAGAACACCCATTCATTCACACATGCATATTAATTTAATCTCTTATACCCTCATTCACTCGCTCCTTCATACACACACAATCTGTAACACCCTGATTCATTCTCATACACCTCTCATACATTTACTCACTCGCTCACTTTATAAACACAAAATCTCCTACAGCCTCACCTCACTCACTCACATATACTCACACAATCTCTAATACCTTCACCCACTCATACACACCCAATCTCCAACTCCAACACTCTTATTCACTCACTCATATACACATAAGCTCTAATGCCCTCACTCACCTACAAATACATACAATCTCCAACACCATCACTCACTCATACCCCCAATCTCTAATACCTTCATGCCTTTTATTATGTTTATGATACATAGTCTTTTGTCTTTTATGCCATGTATGTCTGATTTATCACTCTCTCTCTCTCTCTCTCTCTCTCT
>JAOWAY010093868.1:0-11176 GCA_028565895.1 Goniobranchus geometricus
GGTGGTTTTAAATTTCCGAGGGGGTTTTTTGTTTCCACAGTGCTTTTTTTTCCCCCGCCCCCCCCCCCCCCTCTTTTTTTCTCCCCTCCTTTAAGTTTAAAAAAATGTCTTTTCTCATCCTCTATTTGTCTTTCTCCAAATGAAAAATATTCATTATTTCCTTTTAAAAATCCTCTATTCTTTTAGTTTGTTTTCTATCCATCGCCTGTTTTTCTTAAATCTGTAGCTCCTTGTTTTTCTTTGTCATTTTCCATGCTTTATTTGAAACCTTGCAGTTTGTATTTGTCTCCTTTTTTCATGTTTTGTTTCCTTCTGTCTTTTCCATCCTTCCTCTACTTTTCTTTTATTGATTGCATTTTAATTTTTGTTTTTCCAGCAGTCAGTAGCTTTTCTTTTCACTGAACTTTTTATGTTTCTTTGGTTTCTCTTCTTATCTTGACAAGTACATGTACATTATTTCAGTGTTTTGTGTTTTGTAACTGTCGGGTGGTAGGGTTGTTTCAAGGTCAATGAAAAAAATTGTGTATTCCAAAATAAAAGTTGTTGAAACACATTTTGGTGTAGATTGACGTTTCTTAATAACATTTCGATTTTTTATACAGTGAACTCGGCATAATTTAAATTCTCAAAAATTCATAAATAAGTTCAACCTTACATAGATTCAACACATTGCTCTAGGGGAATGGTGCTGCTTTTAAGTGGACTCCACTGCACATGTAAGAAATAATATTTTTGTAAAATTCAATCTGATCTTTGTTGACTGCTCTATCATTTTGTCAACATATGGGTGCGGTACTTATTACCCTCTGTAATAAGCTTTCAGCATCTATTTCTATTGCAAACGTTTTGTGACATGATTGTCCTGACTGAAAATCAGGGAGGAATGACTCCATCCAATCCCTTTTTTTTTTTTTCAGTTTTTTTTTACTGCAAACATCACTCTATAGGTAAAAAATTTGATTTATTAGAATTCTATAGCAAACAACCATAAATGAAGCCAATATTTCGATTTAAGTCAAACAGAATTAAAGTTGGTTTGATGATATATTGTTTATACATCATACACTAGTCTTACGAGTATGTCAGATACATAATACACTAGTCTTACGAGTATGTCAGGAGGCAACATTGTCCAAAATAGAAATTATTGACAGTCATTTTGGACATTCCTGACATTTCAAAAAGTGCTAAAAGTATGGTAGTACAAAAAAATAGTGTGATTGAAAGAAAATGTCTACTTGTGAGCAATCTCTCTGAACAATCTTTCTGATGAAATACTGATTAACTAACACTGTAGCTTGAAGTGATCTTTTGATTGCCTGTAGGCCGATCTAGTGTACAGAAATATTGTATCAACGATTTAATTTTGAAATAAATATACAGCATCCATCTGACTGACATCTTGATAATCTGGTCGTGATCAAGCCGCATCTTTCTCCAGATAAGAAGCAGGATAGGTGCTGATATAACTGCATCTGATTTCTCGAGTTGGGTTGAAAGGGGCTCGGTACTCCTGCACGGCCGTATTTTCGGAGTATCAAAACTTAGATTATCCGCTATATGTGTGCAATTCCGCCCATGATTTTTAGTCATTGATAGATACCGGTATGTCAGTGGGGAATTTATATATTTTTTTAACTCTCTTTGAATTTAGCACCAACAGAATAACTGGCAAATTTATTTGTGAGAAGTTTGGGTTTTATTTTTTCCCCTTTTTTGAAATTGGTTACACATAGTGATGTGTTGTAGAATGGAAATGAATTCAAGAGAGATTTTAATGTTATTTGTTTATTTAAAAAGAACAAACAAAAACAAAAACACGCTCACTAAAACAAAACAACAACAAAAATCATTAAATCATATGATACCTGGATTAAAAAAAAGGCAAATAATCCATGAAAATATCAAACTCCTCACACTTGCAAAGAAAAAAACAACTTTGGTCTTGGCATATTTAAAACATTGGCCCTCACTGGTACAGGGTATCTTTGTCCCAGAAAGGATCAAAATAAACAAACCCTTAAAGTAAAAAAAAAGATATGTTATATAATATAGTGGTAACATGATCTGGGCATAAATATCTCTAATTCAAACAAAATTTACTTCACTGCAAAATTATAATTTACAAGATGGTCTTTAAGGTTTCCAATTTATCTATTCTACTCCAAGATTGTAGCATGAGCATGGCGGGAAGTGGACTCAATCATATAACAGATCAGCATGAAGTGAAAAATCTTGTCCTGCTTTGGCTACTTCTTTCATGAATACATTCATTCAGTAGTTCCTTTTACTTTTAATTTTAATTTAGAGCTCTGCATGACCACCATCGAGTTCAGACAATGGCCTCACATTTACATGGGGAAACCGCTATCACAATTCCTCCGTACATTAAGTGCACAACAGATAGATAATCTACGAGAAAAGGCACAGAGACAAAATTCATCAGATCTTTCGCCAAAAAAGAACATATATATATCACCAAATATGAACACATGATGCTAAGAATTCCTTCATTCTTAGACCCAAATGTGTGGAATTTGTCAGGCCCCATCTTGTCACTTTCTTCCTTATGTTGTCTTCTGACAAGGGCTCTAGAAATATAGTTTATTAAGATTCATGAAACTTCACTTTCGTTTTATTTTGGTGAGGACAGAAGGCCTGTTGCAAATATTATGCTGTAGTATACAGCTAACTCAACAGTTGTCTCTTGGTAATATAAGTTGTATTTGTATGACAGTTTCCATTTATTATGACAAAATGCAATTGAATGAATTCATTTGAATTTTTCTGGTTCCTGATTCAAGGCATAATACAACTGCCCTGTACAAAAGTTTTTACAGTAACGTCTTTCTTAAGAAATAATTATAATCTTATTTGACTGACATTTTTAAATCGTAGGTATTGGTAAAATTTTCTGACTTCGGTACACCATAATTTATTGTACCTATATTTTCATTTTCATAACATTTGTAATTGAAGATTGGTGTATTGGATCTCTCAAGAGACAGTAAAAAATACGAATTAAGCAACAAAACTGAACTTCTTTCTTTAATTAATAAATAAGAGCAAAGCCAAAAGTTCAAAAACTATTTTGCAGACACAGATTTAAAGTATCTACTGATGTCTTCGTTGTTTTCATGGCAATCATCTTTTTGAGGAGTGAGGAGCTGAAAATGAAAACAATTCAGAACAAAAATTTTTTGAATCGGAATCCAAAACATAGTAAAAGCCATCTGAATATGTACAAGCAGTATCAGCTTGAAGGGACATATGTGAGGAGACGAACATTAAATGGAAGATTTTTTATCTTATTCTTAAAAAATACAATAAGTATCATCCTGAACACTGTACGACTTAAAAATGTAAATTCAAATCAAATAAATAGAACAATGATAGTTGTGACTATCTGTGGCTTTGTAGTGGTCAATGGCCAGTATTTCAATCAAATCAGCGGTGTTGCTATAGGTTCCAAAATGGGTACTGGTGTTCACAGGCCCCTTTCCATTCTACCACTTCTGTCCATTTTCTTGACATTGCTGTCTCTCTCACCCGTTCAGTGAAGTCACTGATGCCATGAATAGGGATGTAAAAATTAACTCCGGGAGGGGTGTAAGCCATCAATCGACATCCCCACTTCTCTACAACTACTGGCAATGGAAACACACGGGAGTGGGCGATTGGACTGACATACAAGCAGCTACTTATAATGTTGTACACATGTATCATGACGTACGATTATCATTTTTCATATATTAGATGTGTGATCTAGTACCAATATATTGTATATAGGTATGGGCTTGTTAAGTCACGTTATTTAAGCCACTCATACATGTCAACCTCGAGCATAGTTGCCATTATTAAAACGTACAGACATAGTGACTCAAAAAAAGGTGAGGAGAGTGAGGCGCATGGGAAGGGACGAGAGGCGACAGAGTGCATTCGCCTTCCTTCACTCCCCATTGGAAAGCTGTGCAATGGATGTTTTTCTGTACTCAGATACATGTGATATTCTATTGCAACAATAAAATGATCAAACTGAAAACTAATGAAACCAGAGAGAGAGAGAGAGAGAGAGAGCGCAAAGGAAGCAAAACTATTTATTTTTTAGTGCATACAACTCTCCAACTGCAACTTTGTTCAATTCTGCTGTTACATGATTCCTGTTGCTATAGATCTAGTTCTGGCCTGTCTTGTCAGAGAGGGCCGGTTTTTTGTTGTTGTTTTTTTCTCCATAAATTTATACTTCTAAAATTTTTGTTTAAACTCAGTCTATGAAACAAGAAACTAATTAATGCCAGACAAGACACTATGGTACCAGTACTAGATTTTACACTTCGGTAGTACAGTTAGAGCACTAGAAACAATCGAGGCAAATGAAGGTGGACAAAATTTAAGAACAGACCTTCGTTGGAGATCCCTCACTTTTTTTTGCAGGCTGGAAGAGTGATCCGAAAGGGATGTGAGACAAACTCACTGTAGCACAAGAGACGTATTTCCTGTTGTTTAAAATCATTGTTCGCCAAAAAAAAGGGAAGCAAAGATGATACCCCTAAAAGGTGAATCCACTGTGTCTGCACCTTTAATCTTTAAAGATGGACAATTCAATACGACACATTACCCACATTTTTGATAGGGAAGTTTATAGGGATAGTAATGCATGTTTTTCCTCTGGTTAGACACAAAGTCTATCAAAATGGATGTTAATTTGCTGACTGCTAGTGTTTTTAAAAGAGACCCTTGGTATGGGATAAAAGAGACAAACACCATGTCAACAGATGATGGACTGATTTTAGAGTGACATGGCCTTTGATAAAGGAACTGGAGTTAACTTACAGACAAGAATAGGATAGATTGGAAATAAGTATTCTTTGTAGGCACATCACAGAAGTAAAAGCCTTATCATAAGTAACATATTTCCTTTACTCCATACACCTTAAAATCATAAGCCTGAAAACTTTTCATCCAGTTTTGCCGCCTCTCTAAGTAAGGCCGAGAACATAGCAAAAGTGTTTTTTTGCATACGCGCAGATCTGAAAAAGTGAGAGCAGAACTCACTCATATATTGCCTTTTGCAGCACAGGACAAAAATTTTGCAGCGTACAAAACCTTCCAAAAGCTTTTGCATGCTAAACCTTTTTGTGAAGGAATGAAGACCTAATTCTTTCTTGTGCTTTTTGGCAGTTGTGACACTTGCAGTGAGTTGAGCTCAGGCGCAGACGCCTTAGAGATTGGATGTGTGCTTCACTGGGCATAGCTTGACCTTACTTTCCAAGGCCAATATCTCCATAGGGGTTGACCATACTCAAAATCTGATATCATATTTGAATATAGGGGCCAAAAATATAAGCAAGGTCCGAGCAGAAATCAATTAAAAAAAAAAAAAGAATATAATGAAAAATTAAATTAAAACAAAGGATTACCACTTCTGCAAGGCCTTTTCACAATGAAAACTAAAAGCAATATATTGCATGCCTTTCATGAACTGTGTTCAACACAGTAGTGTGTAGATTTATACGCCGCACTACACGTTGACTAGATATCTGCCGGTGCCTCTACTTAGCAAGGTATGACATGCGCGGAAAAGCATTTGCTATGAAAGCCCTATCTGGATCAGAAGATGCATCGTACCGCTCAGATCTGCGTAAAAGCGAACAAACGCTTTTGCTATGTTTAGGGCCTAACTCTTCCCCATATTGGCCATCCTGCCTGATCCCTCTCTTACTCCATTCACCATTTTGTTTTGGGATATCCTTTATTTCTTCTTGATAACTTATTTCAAGGATGATTACTTTCAGGAGCCATTATGTTTTTTCCCTTGGCAAAAGTAGTAAGAACAGCTCATTGTCAGGCAAGAACACCTTTGAGGGGTGACAGAGAGCCTATATCTGACTAGTTACAATATGGTTTGTCTACAAAATGTCCTTAAATAAGGCATTTTACTCTCATGACATCCTCGACTCAGATATGAATGAGTACTTGACCAATAAAGACAGTTTTGTCCTTTTCAAAAAGAAATGTTTAGGCACCTTAACAGGTATGTGTTCTGTGTTGCTGTTGGCCAGGGAAATGAAATGCTACTATGAAGCAGTATGAGCTTGGTGTCACAGTGGAACATGAGCAGTACATATTTCTTTCAACTTTACCTGTTTTAATTGCAATGAAGAAGAGTTTGACTTCGGGCATACATAGATCAAAAGTTTTTCACACAACACTGACACTTCTTGGAATTTATTGTCATTGGGCTCTGAAACATACAATAAAGACACAATGAAAAATGTGATGGGGAAATATATCCTCAAACAGAGATACGAGCAGAAGAAATACTTAGATAATAAAAATAAGACACCTTCAAACTAAGGACTTCTCCATGAAGGGATGCTTATATTCTATTTCCTGACTCAGATAGTGAAGTCCAGGTATTTTGTGTCTCAGTGCCCCATTTTCTAATTCAAGAACCAACATCACTGCATTATTTGGCAGAGCATGTATAAGAAATCTTTTATATTTTTTTCAGCTAACTAAACGTGAAAACACTTCTATAACCATTTCATGTTGTTTTGCGATATTCATGAGTTCACAAAATAAGAACTATTTTGGTGCAGCACTTCTGGAAATCAGTTGCCTGGTTTGTTTTCAAAAGTTTTCTTACAAAAGTAGAGTCTTCTTCTTAATCAACTGATATAATTTACCTTCCACTACAATTCTCATTTGATTGGAGTTTCACAAAACAACAAAAATTATATTATACATCTTTTAAAATTCCTAACAAATGTGGTGTTGTGAAATGAATCAAAGGATTCAAAATTCATAACAAGTCTGAAAAGTATCATCTACTTAAATTGCCAAAGGATGAAACGGATTACTAAATTTTGTTAAAGGTTCTTCCTCATGGGAAGGATTTTGTTATTGATCAATAGACATCTTTCATATGTGAAAAATTCAGGCCTGAAAATAAGAAGATGATCACTGTTCCAGTGGTATGACCCAACTAGACCTGCTTGTGCTAGTACATATAATTTCAAACTACCAATTATACCATCCTCTTGTCTATCATCAAGCCAGCACCGGCTCATTAGGAAGGCTGAAGATCAGCAGTTGAATAAGTTTATAAAGAGAGGTAAAATAGAATTCCTTTCCTCATTTCAATCTGAACAAGGAAATGCAAAAAATATTAAAGAATGTAGCAGATCAATGTGTGTATATTTTAATGTCCAATGATTTCAATGAGCGTTACTTCACAATCAATGTTTACATCAACAGATCTACATCTTTGTCTTCATCTCTTTAATCCTCTTACTCAATCTACACCAAGAAGGGCATTGAGGTTTCAAAACGCAAGATTTAAGATTGTAATAAAGATCGGATCTAAATATTCTCAGTTCTTTGAGGCTGTAAATACAGCATGTCAATTTGACTTGTCAAGAAAAGAATGTGAGTAGCCTTTGTAAACATTTCTTAATTTTTAAGACGTATAGCTTTTTTTTAAGTTAAAAAGTTTGACAGAAGTAAAAAAGAGGGAAATTGTTAGGCCAAATAAAAAAAATAAACAAACAAATTTGAATTTGATTTTAAGGTCCAGATCTATATTGAAATACATTTAATCTAATGATCATCCCAAAGAAAATGTTTCAATCAAAATAGGCCAACTGTGTGTCGCATTCACTGATTTGTTCAACAATGATTCATTGCATTTATTTTGTTAAGATATTTTTAAGCTTTTAGATTCCAGACTAAGAATATCTCTCATGGTCTATCTCGCCTGTTACTAGATCTATTGTACTTAATCTGAGATTGTATACAATGCTAAATCCACTAAATGTGCTCAAAGCGCTGTGCAAGTGTTCCCTGACAGGTCTTTTCCAACCAAATACTTGCTCAACTTTATGTAGAGTAAACGGAGATACAGCCATTTTAAAAGTGCACTTGTTCTAGCATGCTGACAATATCCTCCTCAACCTATGGTCCGATACTCAATAACACCTGAGTGGGGTGAGGAAATGTATGTAAATAGCCTTTCCCGAGACTAAACTGTGCCAAGGCGTAGCCCGGTTTCATACTCAGAAACTCACAGTTACAAGTTGAACGCCTAAGCCCAAAGCCTTGCTGCCATACTGTTGTTGTTACAATTATACTGAAAGATATCTAGATTTACATTGCTTATCTAGATCTGTGTTTTCTATATCAGTTCAGTTTTATTTTCAGATGTTTGGTTATGTATTTTATATATTTAGCAACAGAAAAATTGTGTCAGTACTATTTGCATCAATATATGTTTGAAAAAATCATGTTGTTCTTGTACTGTAGCATAATGAGAGAAAAGTACACACTTCACTGTGCTTAGAAACTGGCCTTTGCTATCTGAGTCATAAAATCGAAGCTGCACGTATTTTCAGATGTCGAAGTTCTTGCCTAAGATTTGAATCTAAGAGATTGAGTTAATCTTCTTACATAAAATATTGTGAAACATAAATAAATATGATAGGTTGAGTAAATCTAAGATGATGAAGGAGTATTATTACACAATTAATTATTGTACCCAAAAGCTAGCGCGCGTTACCTAAACTGTTTTCAAATGTACTTTCATGCACTTATGAAAATGATAGTCATATCTGCCGCAAATGTACCGTTTAGAAGTTAACCCAATTGGGTCATGTCCGGGGTCAATTTTGGTATATTCCCTGATGTGCATGCTCTCTACTCAATGCGCATTAATTAATATTCCGCAATGTCCATGCCTCCAGGCTTTTGGCACGCCATTTGAATTTCATCACAGGCCGCTTGTCAGACATGCTGCTATGGCACTTTTCTGGATGTGGTTTCTTCCATGAAAACGACGATCCAAGTGTGAATTTCTTATGAGCACATGGTAGGCCTACTGCATCTAGTTCTGGGACTATTTCGTAAATCATGGAAGGATCAATGAGTTAAGTGTGATAATGATAAGCTGTAGGCCCGGACATCTAGAATTCTTTTTCTTTTTTTAATTTCTCCCTGTTATCGTTCTGCAATTGATCTAGTTCTAGATCTACCTCTCCAAGTAGAACAGAGGAGTAAAAGGGGAGGAGAGTACAGGCACAAGGAGATTTTAGGAGTAACCCCTATTTTGGGGGTTTCAGGTGGGAAGAGCCCCCTTACTAAACACAATAGAGATGAAATCATGCAGAAGTGGGGTGGGGATCTTGGTGGGGTTAGTGGTAAGAGATTTTAAGGGGGAACCCCCTAAATAGGGGAATTCAAGGTGCCCCCCTGACAAAGGAAAGCTACTAACAGGAAGTTTCTTTATATGGAAAATCAGTATTGAAACCGTCTTGGTAACTTCATAGAAAGTGGATTTTTTGTAGGGAAATGATATCGATAGTGCCCTTTTTTTTCATAACACTAAGCCATCTGTTTCATAGGGAAACACTTTTGTGGTGGTTTTCGATGGCGGAATCGTTCTCTTGTTATCAAGAACTGCTGGAAAACACAGCAAAAATCCACTAGAGACATGTGGCTGAAATTGTACAAATTGACTGACGAAGGCCTATCGTCAAACATAAATTTTTCATCAAATATATGATAAGTGAATTAATGTAAGCCTCAGATGAAGTATACTCAATCATACATTTGACAGGTTGAGTAAATCTTACATAATTTACCCTCAAACAAAAATAAAATAAGTTCAGTTACTCTAAGATAACATTTCCTCAGACTTAAAAATGACCTGATTACGTGAGTTAATCTGAGACAATGTATCATCAAACACAGGTCTTAGGTTGAGTTAAACATTGATTATAAATGCATCCTCAACCATCAAGTCCCCCTTAGTCTCTAAATGCATAAGTAAGAAATCGGGTCAAAAAGTTTTTGGCTTTAGTTGGCTAGAATAGGTGTGCCCTACCTCCTCTATAAATATCCACTGACTTAAACTTCAGAGACTTAGAGGAACAATTTAAACTGGAGGTTGGGACACCCAGTCCAATCAAATAAAGCCAAAAACATCAAGACCCAGAACTGCCAACCCCAAATTTCAAAAACCATACAATTAGTTGTAACAAAGCATACAATCCATGAAAAAAAAAAAAATACAATCTCATGATGGGCATGAAACATAAAATTTTCACCTCCTAAAAGCCCAAGATCTAAAATAATAAAGGAATCTATCTTTGAAGAGTCTCTAACAGCTCTCTGGACAGACTGATTATTTGGGCATGAACAATGCTTCAATGTCAAAACACCTGCTAGCTTTGATGGTTATAAGATTACCATAAGGGTTGAAAAATGCATAAGTTAGACTTTATCAGATTTTTAAATTCCTTGGAAAATCTCAGAAGCATCACTTCTCCATTTTTGCTCATATTTAAAACAGTAAGGTCTAGTCTCAAAACTTTTGACTTCTTGGAAAGTGGCATCATCATCCAGATCTTCAACTTAAAGTGGGTACAAACCTAGACCGCATCTAGACCTAGACGACAGTAGATCGAATTCTTGAATGCCACAATGTATGAGGCCAATCTAAACGCAATAAATCGAGCAGCATCATTTTAGCATACATCAGAGAATAGATTCCAGTTGAGTTCAAGTGTAGCCCTGAGTACTTGGCCCACAGAATATAATTATGTGTATGTCTGTGGTAGAATTCTTCTTTCTCACTTCCGTTAAACCTACCGGCACTGATGAGCTGGTGACATTATCCAAATCTCAAGGCTAAACCTACCAGCCCTGCTTCGGTCATTATGAAATTTTACATATAATCGCACATAAAACGTAAATACGCCCAGTTGGCGGCTCTGAAGATCCAATTTCTGACTTATGGGTTGGTGATTTACAGGGATGATGAGTTAGGCTTTATTACCTTTTGTTGAGTACTGTTGGGTAGGAATTTCTTTCAATGTAATGTCCAAGTTAAGAGACTACAACCAGGCCATGTTATTCATCCCTGCTGCTGCTGCTGCTGATGATGATGTTTGTCTTTATTTTCAAAGACCATTCTTTTTGATCAGTGAGAGGTGGGAGGATGCAGAGATGGCTATTGAGGCTGATCTGTACCCAAAAATGTCTGTTGCAGCCAGGAAAAAGGAGGCTTGGGACTGTACTGCCGTTTTCAAATAAAGAGCAGCAATTGCAAGAAATTTTCAAAAATCACTTTTTTGCATAAAACAGTAGTTTTATACATGCTCTTCACATTCATACCATT
>JAOWAY010093979.1:0-11176 GCA_028565895.1 Goniobranchus geometricus
CAGAGAGAAGAAAGAGGGAGACATAGAGGGGGAGAGAGAGAGAGAGAGAGAGACCTGGGTATAACAGCAAAGATCGAGCAGAAGAGAAGAGTAGGATGCCAAAAGGGAACGATTTCTGACTAGTCCTAACACGTCGGTGACGTTGAATCTGAAAGGAGCGATGACAATTCCATGTCCTTCAATGCCTGTTTCGGGGACGAGAAGTATTGATGATGATGATGATGATGATGACAATGATTGGGATGGTGGATATGAGGGTGATGATGATGATGATGACGACGAGGAGGAGGATGGTGATGATGATGATGATGATAAACGTTTGATCCTTTTCCATCTCCTGTACTGTCTCCAGGGGTCAGGATAGGAACATTTCATTAAAGTATTCTGTGTTCGTAAAAGTAAGTTCATATGTCTTCCCTATTCTTGTAAATGTATGTAGACTTGTATGCTTCTGGCCACATGAATGTCTGTTTCCGTCTCCATACCACATGCATTGTCAGGACCTTATTCTGAAGGGGATAAGGCAGAGATTACGTCAATTGCAAGCGTTCTCCGTAAGCTTCCATTCATTTTCTCTGTTCTCTTGTACGTTTCCCTGCTCTATCGCTTCTGCCCCATTCAGCTCCTTTTTCGCCCCCAAGACCTCTGAAATACTCCCTCAGAAAGTAATCGAGTTTGTTCATTTCCCCTTTCAATCGAATCTAGCATTCAGTCCTCTTTGCTGACATTCAGAAATTTTCACTTTGTGATCTCAATAAAGTTTGTCCTTTCTTTGGTTGTTATGACAAGCCGATTTAAACACGTCTGATCCACAGTACAGAGTGGTGGTGGGTATTAAATAGAAGTCGAAAGAGGATCCAAGTAGGTTAGAATAGCTGGAGCAAGGTGATTGGAGGAATGTGTGATACACCATTCCATGGAAGATTGAAAGCAAAAGTATTGTAAGACCGTGAGAATACTCGTAGCGGACAAATAGATGAAAATGGCGGGGTTGGGATGCCAAAAGAAAAGATCAAAAGGGCCAAATGGTCAGACCCACAAGACAGGGAAAGTTAGTCAACAAAAACAAGACACATCAGGAGTCGTGACTAGGAATGCGTGGGTAGGGAATATTGAATATGGAAAATGAGAAAATGACGCACTAGCCGGGACACCCCCAAAACAAGATGGTTTGATAAAGTTAAGAGCGAACTGAGAGGATTGAGCTGAAAGCAGACGATACAAAGCACCATGGAGTTGTGTCATTCGACACAGCAACCCTGCAGACAACGAACTCAAGCTGATGGAAGAGGAGGTTGATAATGACAGTGCGCATTGTCATGTGACCATCCAAGAATTTCTATTGATTTGACATTTGAGGTCAAAGTATGAATTGTTCTAATCCTCTCCACTTAGTATTGATGGTGTTTAACATTCGATATAGTGTTTACTACAACCAGCTTGTTTGAAAGAATTTAAGTGATATACGACAGGGGAAAAAGAATAATTGTTGGTCGTCCATAAATTCGTGTGCCGGGGACTCCTGGACGTACCACTGGCCTTAAGATTCCTGTCTACCGCTTTCACTTCGCGAACATGAAAGTTCACACTGGGTATTTTATTTATAAAAAAATTAAACCTTCAAAAATCTAAATCGATTGATGGAATATGAATTGAAGCAATTGTGCAGGATGTCGTTATTTTGATCTTAGTATTTCAAAAAAGGACTCGATGGCACATGATGTCATTGCCTTGATCTTGATATTTCAATAAAGGACTCGAGTGTACAGATGCCATTATCTTGACCTTAATATTTCAATAAGGGAGTCGATTGTACAGGATCTCATTATTTTGATCTTAATATTTCAATAAGGAACTCGATGGTAGAGGATGTCATTACCTTGATCTTAATATTTCAATAAAGGACTCGTTTGTACAGCATGCCATTACCTTGATCTGAATATTTCAATATGGGACTCAATTGTACAGGATGTCATTATCTTGATCTTAATATTTCAATAAGGGATTCGATTGTACAGGATTTTATTGCCTTGATCTTAATATTTCAACAAGGGACTCGATTGTACAGATGCCATTATCTTGATCTTAATATTTCAATAAGAGACTCGATTGTACAGGATGTCATTATCTTGATCTTAATATTTAAATAAGGGCCTCTATTGTGCAGGATGTATTATTTTGATTTTAATATTTTAATAAGAGACTCGATTGTACAAGATGTCATTATCTTGATCTTAATATTTCAACATGAGACTCGATTGTACAGGATGTCATTATTTTTATCTTAATATTTCAATAAGGGACTCAATTGCACAGGATGTTCTTACCTTGATCTTAATATTTCAATAAGGGACTCGATTGTATAAGACGTCATTATCATGATCTTAATATTTCAAAAGGTGACTCGGTTGTACAGGATTTTATTACCTTGATCTTAATATTTCAGTAGGGGACTCGACTGTACAGGATCTCCTTACCTTGATCTTAATATTTCAATAAGGGACTCGATCGAACGAGATGTCATTATCTTGATCTTGCTTAATATTTCAATACGGGATTCGATGTACAGGATTTCATTACCGTCATCTTAATATTTCAATAAAGGTCTCGATTGTAGAGGATTTCATTACATTGATCTTAATATTTCAATAAGGGTCTCGATTGTACAGGATGTCATTATCTTGATCTTAATAAAAGATCATAAAAACTCTTAGGTTTAATCAACAGTCTGAGATTGATTTCACTCTGAATGGATGGTCAAACATAATTCAGTAGCCATTCATGATTGTCCTCCAATTATTTACTTATGTACGGATACTTTGTTGTCAACATTCAACATCTTGACAACTTGACAATTAAACTTTTGAGAAAAGCAGTCTACATCAATAAAGACGTGCGGCGGCCTGGCAATAAATTACTTGAGTTCCTCTTTTTTGGACGTCTTATCGCAGCGTAAAGGGCCAAACTACTTTTACTTTAGTATTATGTATTACACCAACGTTGTACAACTTATACACCCAAACCAGCTTTCCTGCTCTGCAATGCATATCATATTGCCATTTTAAAAAATAATTACTTACACCAAGTTATCATTCTGCTGTCGTGTGTATAGATATGGGCATTCATCTGTGTACGATTAAGATTAAAACAATGTCCTGTTTTCTGCCTGTATTAATCGTGAATGCAATATCATCATCATGATATAATTCATCATTAATAGATCCCACCTTTCTCACGTTTATTAAGAACGTTGGAAATAGGTTGTATTTGTATATATTTGATTCATGCCCATATTTTCACAAATGCATGAAATATGAAGGCAGCTTACCTTACGCTTAGATATCCTAGACGACCTCCTTGATGCTCCATGTTCTGAAGGAGGTGAGGGCAACAAAGCATTGGTCACATCCATATCTAGGGTGGTCTGATCAAGATTTGTGGTGTTATCGGTATCATTCTCGTCCAGATCATCCTGACTTTTGGTCACTTCACCATTAATTTCACTTAGCTCCTGTGGTTTCTCCACATCTGCCATTTTGATACTTCTTCTCAGAGTCTTTTTAGCATGGATAGAACAATTCTGATTTGGTGTATGTTGCACACACGATAATGCTTATATAGGTTGCACTGATGTCCCTATAGGCAATTAGCCATGCATCCAAACTGTCTGTTTGGGTGAATTTCTAATGATTGGTTACATTAAAGCATCGAAAGAGTGTCAATCATTAAATGGACTCGATGCGCATTAACTTCAGTCACAGTGCCTTTAAGCAAGCGAAAATAGAACGCTTAATGGAATACATATATACATCTCCCTCATTCTGTATAGATGATCAATATTCACATTCAGTTGGAATCATCAAAATTTGATCCTTGTGGTTGTTTCACCTTTGCACTCCCTCAAATCAAGATAATATTTTTTTTTTTATTTCTTTATACTTACATCGTGTCTAAAATCAGAAACGGGTAAAAGGGATCCTTCTCTTAAAACGACAACGCAAATCGAAACTTTGTAAATCTTTAATTCAGTCAAGGAGACATAATGTGAACGTTTCAAAAATTGCAATAAATATTTTATAATAAAATCATTCCTCATGAAAATTGTTATTTTAAGATAAGTAAAAAAAAAAAAAGAAAATTGAATTTAAAAATGAAAGCGATGTTTTGCCCCGATATCGATTAAAAAACCTTTGACAATACGCATTTTACATATATTAATGATAAGTTTACTTATCATTATATCTAAAGATATCTTAACATGCTTCTTTACATGTTTCTTGATTATCATAAACGCATCTGTCAAAGTCTAAAGTAACTCTTTTGTGTGTTCCCTTAGTCAGTTCTTCCCATCGCGTTCTAATGTTCTTTGTATACTCAGGTCCACTTTGTCTGAGTCCAGTTAGGAATGTGATTCTTTGTTTTCCTCTAAATTCTTCTCATCATCTTTTTAATGGAGATTGGCGGTCTAGTCTGAAATCCTTTCGTTTGCCCCAATTTCACGGACGCATACAGACAGAAACAAGTGGCAATAAATCAAAAGAAATTTACGTTCGGGTATTTGCTCAGATAATTATTTGATTCGCTGGAGTTAAGGGAATTGTAAGTTCCTGCTCAACCCCAACATTGGAAGCTCCACCTTAAACAAATCTTTAAAAATATTCGAAAACAGTGCAATTATTTTTCTCTTCAGAAGATATATCCATGCTATAATAATATGCATCATTCTGCCTTCATTCTCAGTGTGATTTCAATCATTGCGAATATCGCCATTGGAGCAATTGTGGTGTTGATGGAATTTGTAGTAGTAAAATCGTAATGATCGAAGAATTGTTAGAAGTAATGACAATTAGATGTGGCAGTTGTACCCTTGCTGCTGCTATAGAGAACGTTGTTGTTTGGGGTTTGTTTAATTAACTTTGGTAACCTTAAACTGCTGCTTTATGTAATCTCTATGATATATGTGTATGTGTATTGTTCATATGTCTGTTCTGTTTTTTTTTTTTTTACCTATCTACAGAGCCTCAAGAAGTATTCTAATGTACTTTCATCACCCGAAGCAAGTTAAGACAAAATATCGTTTTAGTTTGATGACAAATTCCATAGAAACTGCACAATGATAAATACAATTTGGTGTGTCAGATTAAAGAGTAGATGTGTATGTGCGATGAATGTAAAAAAATTTTGTGCAGAGAAAATAACAAAGATAGAGGCGCTTTGTCATCAGATATCTTAGTCTCAAGATGCCAATACGCCTTAGTCCGATATCTCGACATAATCTGACAAAACGTTTTGCAAGCGCATTTAGGCCGCGTATCCACTGCTTTTTCTCAGCAAGTCAGGTACTAAGCTCGTGTGCAAATGAGGTGTTTTAAGTCAGTCAGGCAAAGATTTTCCCCTATAGTCAGTCGATTGACTACGCAGCCTCACGCTGCAGCCGATTGAGAGACCGATTACAACTTTTCAAGTGTTTCTTACAATTTCTGCCGGTTGGCACTACAAGAGGTAATGTATATAATTTAGCCAATTTGTTGAATGTTTTTGTACAATGACTGTTTTGGGATACACAGAAGCACAATAAATGAAATGTTCGCCTTATCCAGATTAACCTAGACCTAGAGCAAGGACGCCATTGTTGTGTTCAAGATATAGATATCTAAGCAAACCTCCTGCCTGTGAGCCAACTTGTCAGGTGACCTTTCGGATTGCAGGGTCTTTCCCCTGACTGATGCTATCTCAACGTCATTGTTTTGCTTTTCAAAATAATTTCTATTTCTTCGTTAGAAAAGGATAAAAGGCACATCTCCGACGAGAAATCTCGTTACTGGCGACTCTACTCCATTTATCACAAAAGGCTTTTACTTTTTAGTACTTTTTCTTTTTACTAGCACGTCAGGTGAAACAAAACGTTGTCGCTTGCAATAATATATTAAAGACAATATTCTGCAACAGTTGGAGAAAAGTAATAGAATGTAATTCAAGGCCTGTGAAAGATGTTCGATTTGTAAAAGGTTGGATGACCCCATCTTGCGCCGACGGGCCCGGAATTGTTTAAGTGGTCGCACTGATCCATACCATGCTTCTTATATAAACTTTTATTTTCGATAACACGTGGGATATTCAAACCTCTGAATCAACGTGTGGACCAAAGTTAGGGTGCGTACAATTCTGATATCCGACATTTTCAAAACTGTTCTCGGCTTAAATCTAGTTGAATACGGTGATGAGCCTATTAAATCTACATAATATTTATGAAAAGTGAGGCCGATGCTGTCATTTTGGCGTTGATGGTAAAATTATGCAATAAAGAGTAAAATACGCTATCATGTTGTCATCCACAGTTTACATCACTTGTTGAATCTCAAACCTGCTGAATTATTCATCCAAGTCTCCTTTTCTAGCTAAACATGACTCTTTTTTGTCGGCTTGAAACTCCGGCCGCGTTGACTTTTGATATGTCTGATGGTGCTACATTTATCTGATTTCTAGTATGGAAATTAGTCCATGATGATTTATTTGAAATGCTATCAGACCTGAAGGTCGATACATAAGATAAGAAATCTTCCTTTTTTGTGTTACAAATGTTTATTCGGATTTTGATTATATCAACAGCATCACCAAGAAGTAAAAAGTTTTAAAACAGAAACCAAACCAAAACAAAAGACAAGAACAAATAAAACAATCACCAACATACCAACATACAACAAAAACAAACAAACAAACACACACAAATAAAGAAAAATATGTACAACCACCCCACAAAAAATATAAACAAACAATAAAAACCCCCAAAACAAGAAAAAAAAACCCAAGCAAACCCAAAAACTAAAAACAAAGCAAAAGAAAAAACAACAACAAAAAACAAACCACTACACATTAATGTCAATAGATCTCTGACAGATCATTTTCTAATCTGAAGTAAGGATTTAAAAACGTGTAAGGTGCCCAACGTATTTGAAAACTATGAAAGCTTTGGTTATTTATATGGATTTCCTTTTCAATTATATATCTATCGAAAAAACTGCTTTGAAGTCATTGATTATTGTTAAAATTCTGTTAATGTTACATTTATGTGAATAAAGAACTTGACAAGCAATATGATAAAATCATATATGTTGTCAGTTTCTATTGAATCAGAACGTCCAAATAGTATTAGGTTTAATTCAAATGTCAAATTATGTACTTGTGTGCATCTGCTATTAATATAAGTTTGGAGTGTTGCCCAAAACCCCCTCACTATATTGCAGCTCCATAGAAAATGATTAATACTTTCTTCTTGTTAATGACAAAATTCGCATAACTAACATTGACTGGAATTGTGTTTACTTACAGATGTATTCGTTGTGAGAATATTGTGTAATATTCTGAATTGAAACCCGAGTCGAACTTCATGTTGTCTGTAGTGGCTTTAGTTTTGTAAAAGTATACTTGCCAGCTTGCAGTATGAATATGGGATTGCGATTTTGTTATCCCTTTGGGAATATCTATTTGCGGCGACAGGATTTTGTAGTATGCATTTGATCCTTTTTCACCTTTTGAATAAAAAAGAAAGCGTAACATGGTCACGTATCCCAGTCTAATTCTCTTTCATACGTTTTTATAGATTTAATTATTGAATTGAAGGTAAAAAAATGTTTTTGTTATATTTATCCATATGTTCTTGATATGAAAGGAATTCCCCTTCCTCCCCATTTCTTTATTGGTAAATAAACGACACATTCTTTCCCATAAACGCCTTGAGAGTTATGGGTTTCTGATCTATTTGAATTGATTATTGGTATAAGAAACTGATGGAGTTAAACTGGCACTTTGTGTTGATGTTAACTGCCTTGAAGAATATTTCCATCGAATCGAAAGCATCAGCCCAAAAAGGGAGTATGATTTATCTTCTTTTTTAATCTTGATACATATAGGTGCCATAATTGAAAATATCAATAAAGTTTGGGTCAATACTTAAGATGAATTGTTCCCAGAGAGAATAATAATTAATAAAACGCCTGAACCATGGCACTTTTAAGGCAGTGACGAACATTACTATACGCAGACCACTTTGAAGGAAGGCTTGTTTCATTATGGTTCGTTTAATTCTTTTTATTTTACTCTGCCATATGAATCTGAAAAAGATAGTTTTTAAGTCTTGCAATATACTCCTAGGGGGATTGGGCAAAGTTATGAGAAGATGTACGATTTTGGGAATAATTAGTATCTTAAGCACTGTGTATTAGAACAGAATTTACACATTATCAAAATATGTGTATCATCTGAAAAATGGCTAATTTTAATATAAAAGTCCTTTGCTTTGTATCTTTTTATATCAGTCATTACGAATCAAATGCGCAAGTATCTCACTCGATATTGAAAATAAGCATGGGGGAATTGAGACACCCTGCCGATGTCTCCTTTCTATTGTAAACCAAGCAGAGAGTGAGCCATTTATTTGCATCCCGCCTTTTATATAGCTGGCTGACAAATAATTCAATCAAACTGATGAACGCAAACTTTGAAATATAAAAGAAAGGGAAATCGAACCGAAAGCTTTTTCAAAGTCAATAAACAAAAGCAGTCCTTTTTTATTATGAGTATTTGCATATACCAATATATCATACACAAGGCGAATATTGTCTAACAGTAACCCTGTCAGCCATGAATCCACATTAATTTTGGTCAATGATGGAGGGTAGCACATTCTTTATTCTATTCGCCAGCGATGCTGATGCGGTTTTGTATGCCACATTCGATAGGGTTATTGGTCTCCAATGTTTAATGTATTTTTTGCATTTATTACCTTTTTGGTATACAAGTTTTCTTTCTTCATTACCAAAAGTAATGGATCACAAAAGAAAGACCCCAATACCCTTCCAGGCGAATCTATAAAATTCAACTGTGAAGCAATCGCTGCCCGGACTTTTATCATTTTTCATATATTTGAGAGATTTTGATATTTCAATATATGTTAAAAGTCTCTCAAGATAGTTACAGTCCACTTCCACCAGTCTTGGAATAGTTTCCTTTAATAAAGCTAGATAATTTAAATCCACATTCTCATTGAGATGTTCTCTTGAGCCATAAAGCTTTTGATAAACATTTTTTATTTTGAATATTGCTACGTTTTCTGATGTTTCGGTGCCTAAATTCAATACTAACCGTGACATTAGTTTTTAACAACAAATTCTGTTCTCCAGGTTACAGAAGCATTTATTTGTCGCTTTTTCTCCCTGATAAAGCAACTTTGCTCTTGATCTAACTAAGGAGCCTTCCAGCTTTTTGGTGCTTAGTTGTTGGGGAGCTTCTTTTTAATTTGAAGTGTAACTCTATGATCAGGCTCTTTGTTAACATGCCTTCATGATTTTTTGTATGTCAGTCATAACATTTTTAATTTCATTATCTTCTGAACGCTTTAAACTTTTGAAAAGGCAATAATCTTGCTTCTTATTGTAAGAATATCTGTGTGTTTATTATGGGGTTAAAAAACCCAATTTGGTACATCGTCAATGCTGTTTATGTTATATAGAGTCGCTGTAGCATAATCGACGTTTTTTAATCACTTTCTTGATTGTTTCAATGTAGCCTGAATTCTTTGTTTTTTGTGTTTTTTTTTAAAGTGAGGAATAATGGAATTTCCATAAACTTTTTTCTTAAGGATATCGTAGAATTTTAACTTGATAGATATCAATGTGTGATCTGATCGATATCCAGGCTGTATCTTTTCATTAAGAGAGAAGTTATTTAGCTTTTCAGAGACAAGAATGAAATCAAGTCAAACCATTTTATGTTCTCCTTTCCCATGTAAACTTGTTTTCATCTGGATTGGCATCCCTTCAAACATTAAAAAGATTTAGTTCTGATATGAAATCCGACACTTGTTTTTCGCGCTTTTGGATTATTTATGTTTCTGTAATATTTTGTATCTTTTATTGGATCTAAAACCAAATAGGTATCAAAGACTTATTTCTGGTCAGTACTGTTATATGGTTGCAAATGCTGGAATATTTCAACACTGAATGAAAAGGCTGGAAGCAGCAGAAAATGTGGTTTCTGAGGAGGATGCTAAGAATATCATGGAAAGAAACGAAAACGAGCAATGAAGTACTGGCAAAAGCAGGAGTAGGAAGGTCATTGCTAAAAACAATCAGACAAAGGCAACTGACGTTTTTAGTCATATAAATTGACATAAGGAACTTGAGCATCTAGTCCTGACTGGAAACATTGAGGGGACAAAAAGTAGGGGCAGGGAGAGAATGACATGTTTGGAGAGCTTAAATCACTGGATGACAAACAAAAAGCAGAAAAATCAGATCATGAACTTCCTGAAATTGCCTGAACAGAGGAATGAACGGCGTATAATGGTCGTCAATGTCTGTCTCAGACTTGGTACTTGATGATGATGATCAAAAAAAAGTTCCACTCCCCCAGTAAAATTATATCTGTATTGTCTTGGTTTCTGAATTTGCTTAATGATATTCTCCAAAAATAGAGGCTCGTCTCGATTGGGAGCGTAAATATTTACTATGGTAATTCTTTTATTTTTCATCCCTCAGGACATTATGTACTTTGAATTTAATTGTATTTCTAAAGAAGATTGCTACTCCCCTAGATCTAGTAGAAAATGAATTGAAAAATGCTTCATACCCCATTCGGAGCACACTTAGTTTCGATTTCGTTCACGAAATACGTATCCTGAAGACATATGATGGGAATTTGTTTTTACCTAAGAAAGTTTAACACATCTCTCCTTTTTCTTGGGTCAAGTGTTCCCAGACCCTGACAGTCCAGAGAACAAATACTTATGAGTCCCTCTTGTGCTACCATGATTGTAAATTCAGTGCTTTAACCGTGGCAGTCCAGGGAAAATTTTTTTTTTCTTTGCGTGCCAACATTAATTTGACTTTGACTATTCTATGCATGCCGAATCTTTTGCCTATAAATTTCGATATTGAGAGAAAGAAATATACAAACGGGCGTCCTGTACACACAATATAGCAATCCCTCTTCTTTTCGACAATTAAAATGATCTTTGTGGGATCATAAAAACCCAGGCCCGGACATTTACGGGGGCCGAATACAACTCGTGTACTTCTGGTGTATAGATTTAAATCTAAAGGGGTTAGTTAGTTAGTTACTTTGTGGGTTTAACGTCACTTTTCAACAGCGAAGGTCATATCAGCGACGGTGCTATTTA
>JAOWAY010094090.1:0-11176 GCA_028565895.1 Goniobranchus geometricus
GCAAGCAGCCATTAGTAATGGTCAATGATCAATAACCACGTTGAAGTGTTGTCCAAAAAGCTAAGTGTGGAACCGTTGAGTTCCAATTACAATTGCAAGAAGCTCACGTTTTATGCAAGCGTAGCGTTGTTCTGTTGACGTTAAACGTTTGCTTGCAAATGCCACAGGTTTCACGTTGCCTTTCAGATCAGATTGGAGCAGAACTGCAACAATGTCACGTAGGCTTGCGTCACATCGTGACTCAACAGTCTGGTTTGGCTAGTAGTAATGGAGCATAGAGCTTTCTGACAAACTTCCCTTTTTAAAGCACAGAATGCTTCCTAGTGATAAGTTTCACATAGAAATATTTTGCCTTTGCTAAGGAAGTATCTCAGCACTGCTGTTCTCTGACTAAAATCCGGTATGAACTTTGAAAGATGTGTCACAAAACGAAGAAAGTGCTGCAGTTCTGTTTTTGATGTTGGTGATGGCATATTCTGTAGATATTTGATTTTGATGGGTTCAGGCTTGATGCCAATCTCTGTGTATATATGTCCAAACAAGAACCTTCTTTGCGTTTAAGTGTACATTTTGCAGAATGATGAACTAAACCCTCTTGTTATGCCATGTTCATAAAACTGATGAGATTTCTGTCGTGCTCCTCTTCTTTGGATCCATGGACGTCGATGTCGTCAGCAATGCTGCATGCTCCAAAAGCCGGTCCATTTCCATTTGGTTGATGTCTTGGCTGACAGATAATCGAAAGGGAGTCGTTGAGAACAATATCCTCCAAATGGAGTCTGGAACGTCAGGAGTTGTTGGCTGTCTGGATGTAGTGTGCTGGACCAATAGCTGGATTTTGCGTCGAGTTTTGATAATTTCTTTTGCTCCTGCAAATTTGTGGTTGGCTGCTTCTAATGTCGGAATCTTATGATATGGTCTGAGAAGAGTTTTGTTAATTTGGATCTAGACATATTCTCAAACTCCATCTGTTTTAGTCACATATGTTATGGAACTGACCCAGTTTGTTGGTTCTTCGATTTTTCCGATAAGACCTTGATCACACATTTTGTCAAGTTCAATTTTGATTCCATCCTTGAGGCCAATTGGCGCTTTGCATGGTGGGTTGATATGTGCTGGTACGATTGGCTCAACAATTAATGTGTGCTCTGTTCTCAGTTCACCAATCCGATCAAATTGGACAGGATAAATTTCTTTTGATATTTTCGATGCAATTAGCGGTCACATAACATTTTGTGAAAAAATGCTGGTTAAAAAAATGTGATTTGTTTTGTGAACTTGGGCTTTCACATAACTGATGAAACTGTTGAAAGAAAATAAAAAGGGGTTTACTAAGAAAATAGAATAAAGGGGGATTTAAAATAAAATAAAGAGGGATTTCCAAATAAAATAAAATAAAAAGAGTTTCCAAGAAATGAACATAGATGAACTGAGAGAAATTAAAAGAAGAAAAATCAGAGAATGTAAAAACAGATACAAAGATAAACTAAGAAAACATTTCAAATTTTATGACATGAAACTATGTAGGAATCGTTGCTAGGAAAAGGCTGGGAATGCTCAGGTTGAGGACAGAAAACAAACAATTTCCTAATGAAGAAGAATCTGTCTTTTAGCTTTATGATTTCTGCTGCCGTTTTGATGTCCTGAAGTTTATGGAACAACAGCAATCTGTGAGAGAAATAGTCAGGCCGATAAGGACCTGAAATACATAATTTTGGGCCTGAAAAATCCTTTTTCTGTTTTTTTTTAAATTTTACCTAGAAAAAGGACCTCAAAACACTATTCTAACACGCTATGCCTGAAATGCTTTTCGTTTTCTTTTTCTCTAAACTTTGTCGTGAAGAATGGGGCCAAGGAGTGATCGGAAAGTTGATAAAATTAGGCCAGGAAACACCCCAAAGGGTTGAATTGACGGACTCCAGCAGCAGCTGAATTCAGTTGTCGTCCAAAAAGGATTTTCTTTCTGAAGGAGTCTTTCGGTTTTGGTGTTGGAAAAAATACCATCAGACTTAGAGAAGCTAGAGACACGCAGGCTCTCTACTTCAGTGCATTACAAATACACCAAAAAGAGACATAGGAACAAGCAGAGACTTTAGAAAAGGACGTAAAGAAGCAATTAAAGAAGAGAGCTCCCCTTCCTACGGGGCCCACGTTTTGAACATTGATGTGTAAAAATTGTTTTTATATGCTTTTCATGTTATAACACTTCTATCGCATGTCATTTTTAAAACTTAGTTTCAAAGTAACTTTTTCTTATTATATTTTAAAAATTAAAATTTGCATGCATAGCAATGTAACTTCCCTTGAACTCAACAGTGTCATGTTTTTCACAATGTGTACACTTTATAAATGTGCAGGTCTGGTCTAGATGTAAGGAGTTGCCATATCTAATGTCGTATCTGTCTTGCTGCCATATGTCAGGATATTGTCAGGCGTATGTTTTATATAAAGTTGATGATGTCATCCAGGAAGTGAAATGTCCGATTTCCCTCGAATCTTTAAAGTTCATTCAACTTGGTAGAGGGATGAATTTATTGTCCCAATCAGAATATTTCAAGAACAATCACTTAAAAAACAAAAAATTATTCAATAGCCATTCGCATTTAAATGTCCGGATTGACGAAAATTGGTATCTACCAGTGAAACCTCTGGTTATGATAAGATGCACAGATATTTAATTGTTTTTTTTCTCTATAAACCCGTTAATTGGTAGAAGACCCCAGTGAATCAAATATTACAAATGCCACATTTATTTCTTAACTAGTGAAGGCAGTACTACAAATGTCACGTCTATCTCTCAGCTATTGAAAGTAGTACAACAAATGCATGTTTATCTCTCAGCTAGTTAAGGTAGTAAAGAAATGTAATGTTTATCTCTCAGCTAGTTAAGGTAGTAAAACAAATGTCATGTTTATCTCTTAGCAAGTTAAGGTAGTAAAACAAAAGTCATGCTTATCTCTTAGCAAGTTAAGGCAGTAAAACAAATGTCATGTTTATCTCTCAGCTAGTGAAGGTAGTAAAACAAATGTCATGTTTATCTCTCAGCTAGTGAAGGTAGTAAAAGAAATGGCACGTTTATCTCTCAGCTAGTGAAGGAAGTAAAATAAATGCCATGTTTATCTCTCAGCTAGTGAAGGTAGTAAACAAATGTAATGTTTATCTCTCAGCTAGTGAAGGTAGTAAAACAAATGTCATGTCTATCTCTCAGCTAGTGAAGGTAGTAAACCAAATGTCATGTCTATCTCTCAGCTAGGGAAGGTAGTAAAACAAATGCCATGTTTATCTCTCAGCTAGTGAAGGTATTAAAATAAATGACATGTCTATCTCTCAGCTAGTGAAGGTAGTAAAACAAATGCGATGTTTATCTCTCAGCTAGTGAAGGTAGTAAAACAAATGCCATGTCTATCTCCCAGCTAGTGAAGGTAGTAAAACAAATGTCATGTCTATCTCCCAGCTAGTGAAGGTAGTAAAACAAATGCCATGTCTATCTCCCAGCTAGTGAAGGTAGTAAAACAAATGTCATGTTTATCTCTAAGCTATTGAAGGTAGTAAAACAAATGTCATGTCTATCTCACAGCTAGTGAAGGTAGTAAAATAAATGCCATGACTATCTCTCAGCTAGTGAAGGTAGTAAAACAAATGCCATGGTTATCTCTCAGCTAGTGAAGGTAGTAATACAAATGTCACGTTTATCTCTCAGCCAATGAAGGCAGTAAAACAAATGTCATGTCTATATCTCAGCTAGTGAAGGTAGTAATACAAATGTCACGTTTATCTCCTAGCTAATGAAGGTAGTAAAACAAATGTTATGTCTATCTCTCAGCCCGTGAAGGTAGTAAAACAAATGTCACGTTTATCTCTCAGCTAGTGAAGGTAGTAAAACAAATGCAATGTCTATCTCTCAGCCAGTGAAGGTAGTAAAATAAATGCCATGTCTATCTCCCAGCTAGTGAAGGTAGTACAACAAATGTCATGTCTATCTCTCAGCTAGTGCAGATAGTAATACAAATGTCACGTTTATATCTTAGTTAATGAAGGACGTAAAACAAATGCAATGTCTATCTCTCAGCCAGTGAAGGTAGTAAAACAAATGTCATGTTTATCTCTCAGCTATTGAAGGTAGTACAAGAAATGTCAGGTTTATGTCTCAGCTAGTGAAGGCATTACTAGAAATGCCATGTTTAGCTCTCAGCTAGTGAAGGTAGTAATTCAAATGTCATGTCTATCTCTCAACTAGTGAAGATAGTAATACAAATGCCAAGCTTATCTCTGAGCTAGTGAAGCTAGTAAAACAAATGCCTTGGTTGTCTCTCAGCTAGTGAAAGCAATGCGACAAATGCCAGGTTTATCTGTGAGCTAGTGAAGCTGGTATTATAAATGCCACGTTTATCTGTGAGCTAGTAAAGCTGGTATTATAAATGCCACGTTTATCTCTAGGCTAGTGAAGGCAGTATAACCACTGCCACGTAGTAAAACAAATGTCCTGTTTATCTGTCAGCTAGTGAAGGTAGTGATACAAATGTCATAGTAATCTCTGAGCTAGTGAAGGTAGTAAAACAAATGCCATGTTTATATGTGCGCTAGTGAAGGTAATAATACAAATGCCATGTTCATCTCTCAGCTAGTGAAGGTAGTAATACAAATGTCATGTTTGTCTCTCAGCTAGGGAAGGTAGTAATACAAAGGTCATGTTTATCTATCAGCTAGTGAAGGCAGTAATACAAATGTCATGTTTATCTCTCAGCTAGTGAAGGTAGTAATACAAATGTTATGTTTATCTATCAGCTAGTGAAGGCAGTAATACAAATGTCACGTTTATCTCTCAGTTAGTGAAGGTGGTACTACAAATGTCATGTTTATCTATCAGCTAGTGAATGTAGTAAAACAAATGTCATGTTTATCTCTGAGCTAGTGAAGGTAGTAAAACAAATGTTATGTTTATCTATCAGCTAGTGAAGGTAGTAATACAAATGTCATGTTTATCTCTGAGCTAGTGAAGGTAGTAAAACAAATGTCATGTTTATGTCTGAGTTAGTGATGGTAGTAAAACAAATGCTATGTTCATCTCTCAGCTAGAGAAGCTAGTAAAATAAATGTTCTGTTTATGTCTGGGTTAGTTGAGGTAGTATTACAAAAGTCATGTTTATCTCTGAGCTAGTGAAGGAAGTAAAAAAAATGATATGGTTATCTCTCAGCTAGTGAAGGAAAGAAAACAAATGCAATGTCTATCTCACAGCTAGTGAAGGTAGTAACATAAATGTCATGTTTATCTCTCAGCTAGTGAAGGTAGTAATATAAATGTCATGTTTATCTCTCAGCTAGTGAACGTAGTAAAACAAATGTCATGTTTATCTCTCAGCTAGTGAAGGTAGTAATACAAATGCCATGTCTATCTCACAGCTAGTGAAGGTAATAAAACAAATGTCATGTTTATCTCACAGCTAGTGAAGGTAGTAAAACAAATGTCATGTCTATCTCACAGCTGGTGAAGGTAGTAAAACAAATGTCATGTCTATCTCACAGCTAGTGAAGGTAGTAAAACAAATGTCATGTTTTTCTCTCAGCTAGTGAAGGTAGTAATATGAATGCCACATTTATCTCTAAGCTAGTGAAGGTAGTACATCAAATGCCACGTTTATCTCTTGGCTAGTGGGGGCAACTCTACAAATGCCAAGTTTATCTCTCAGCTAGTGAAGCTAGTAAATCCAATGCCATGTTTATCTCTGAGCTAGTGAAGCGAGTAAAACAAATATCATGTTTTTCTCTCAGCTAGGGAAGGTAGTAATACAAATGTCATGTTTGTCTCTCAGCTAGGGAAGGTAAAAAAACAAATGCCATGTTTATATCTCAGGTAATGAAGGGAGTACTACAAATGTCATGTTTATCTCTCAGCTAGTGAAGGTAGTACTACACATGCCATGTTTATCTCTCAGCTAGTGAAGTAAGTACTACGCATGTCATGTTTATCTCTCAGCTAGTGAAGGTAGTACTACACATGTCATGTCTGTCTCTCAGCAAGTGAAAGAAGTACAACAAATGCCACCTTTATGTCTCAGCTAGTGAAGTTAGTACTACACATGCCATGTTTATCTCTCAGCTAGTGAAGGTAGTACTACAAATGCCACGTGTATCTCCCAGCCAGTGAAGATAATACTACAAATGCCACGTTTATTTCCCAGCTAGTGAAGGTAGTACTACAAATGCCACGTTTATCTCCCAGCTAGTGAAGGTAGTACTACAAATGCCACGTTTATCTCCCAGCTAGTGAAGGTAGTACTACAAATGCCATGTTTATCTCCCAGATAGTGAAGGTAGTACTACAAATGCCACGTTTATCTCCCAGCTAGTGAAGGTAGTACTACAAATGCCACGTTTATCTGCCAGCTAGTGAAGGTAGTACTACAAATGCCACGTTTATCTCCCAGCTCGTGAAGGTAGTACTACAAAAAGCCACGTTTATCTCTCAGCTAGTGAAGGTAGTACTACAAATGCCACGTTTATCTCCCAGCTAGTGAAGGGAGTACTACAAATGCCACGTTTATCTCTCAGCTAGTGAAGATAGTACTACAAATGTCATGCTTATTTCTCAGCTAGGGATGGCAGTACTACAAATGCCACGTTTATGTCTCAGCTAGTGAAGGCAGTACTAAAAATGCCACGTCTATCTCTCATCTAGTGAACGTAATATTACAAATGCCATGTCTGTCTCTCAGCTAGTGAAGGCAGTACTAGCAATGTCATATCCATCTCTCAGCTAGTGAAGGTAGTACAAGCAATGACATATCCATCTCTCAGCTAGTGAAGGCAGTTCTACAAATGTCACGTCTATCTTTCGACTAGTGATGGTAGGACTACAAATGCCAAGTATCTCTCAGCTAGTGAAGGTAGTACTATAAATGCCAGCTTTATGTCTCAGCTAGTGAAGGTAGTGAAACAAATGCCACGTTTATCTCTCAGCTGATGAAGGCAATACCACAAATGCCATGTCCATCTCTCAGCTAGTGAAGGCAATACTACAAATGCCATGTCCATCTCTCAGCTGGTGAAGGCAATATACTACAAATGCCATGTCCATCTCTCAGCTAGTGAAGGCAGTACTACAAATGTCACGTTTATCTCTCAGAAAGGTAGTAAAACAAATGCCGTGTTTATCTTTCAGGTAGTGAAGCTACTAAAACAAATGCAATGTCTAAGTCTCAGCTAATGAAGTTAGTACTACAAATGCCATGTTTATCTCTGAGCTAGTGGAGTTATATCTCACAAATGCCACGTTTATCTGCCAGCTAATGAAGTTAGTACTACAAATGCCATGTTTATCTGTCAGCTAGTGAAGGTAGTACCACTAATGCCTATTTTTCATGCCTTGCGTCTTTAAATTTTAGGACAAAGATGAGTTCAGGAGGCCACGAGTCAAGGGAAAGATCAAAGGGACACAGTATCTGAAAGACTTCAAGAAAAAGAGCAGGGAGGAAGCAGACTCAGGCTTACAATTTGACGTGGCACTTCTATATACCGGGTAAGTGGCCTTGACTTGTACATATGGCCTTGTAATATCTGTAGTGTCTATAAAGGCTGTGTGTGTTTGTGTGTGTGTGTGTGTGTGTCTTTGGGAGGGAGGGTGAATAGTTGACTGTCCTGAATTCCACATTTAATACCAGCATGTCTGATTTGGCAGTTTTTAGTTCCACAAACGTCAATGATTGCATTGAAAAAACGTCAACTTAGTGGTTGAAGCCGGCAATGTGGTTGGACTTCACTGACGCGCCAAAACAAGGGAGACAAGCCGTGTGAAATGAAGAGCCCACCGGATCACGTCTCGTTATGGAAACAGAAAAGATACAGGGGAATAAGGATACCCATTCTTTTTTGTTATTCTCCTTTGTCCAATGATCAGAACAACAGCAACAACAACAGCATCAAGAAGAGCAACAACAACAATAACAACAACAACAACAACAACAACAACAACAACAACAACAACAACAACATCATCAGCATCAACAACAGCAATAAGTATAATCAACTAAAATTATTGAATTAAAAAAACAACAACCCACAAAGAGCCCCCAGAAAGATCTGCATGTCAAAAACCCTAGACGGATAGTACTTGTAGATAGAAGACCTTTAAGACGAGCATGAAAAAAAAAAGAGAAGAAATCTGAGATGAATGAGAAAAACTGTGTTGATTTGGGGAAAAGATGTCACTTTTGATTGACACCTCCTCTGCAATCTGATTGTCGGGGATCCTAACATGTCCATTTTATATTCCAATGGCGGACAAAAATCAACACTGAACAGAGATACCACACCTCTATGGCATGGGCCGGTCTTTATCATTGGAAAGGCCACATTTATTTCATTCTCGTTACTAAGGCTGGCCATATTGCTCAGATTGGTAATGCCCAAGCATTCAGACACAGACACCATTTCTTTATTTTTGTTAAAATCTTAATTACAACAATGAGAAAGACAACAGCATCCACTAAAACACAAATTATAGCTTAAATAACATTTAATTTGGCTTTTGTTTATCAAGGTCTAGGTTTATAATGCATCCTCCAGAATGAAAAAAATTTGCTTCGCATGCCCCAGTGCCCAGGCATTTACTCTTGTTGTGACGGACACGACCACTTCCTCCTACACAGGTCCTTGGAGACATGAAATGTAACATTGGTTTTAAATACCAAAATGCATCTCCATTCAGTCGTCTTATCCACTTCCTGTAGCCCACAAAGCAACGCCAAGTTTCGTGTCGGTGTTGTGGTCCGCCCGGTTGCTTCCTGCTGCATTGTTCCCAAAATGCCCAGAATTTGGCCACAATGAAGTTGATTGGACACGGCACAGACAACTTTGCCACAAGTCGATCCAGTTTTGGCAACGGAACACAGACTGAATAAACATTCAAAAACTTTTATTTTAATGTATTTTTTTCAATTCCAATATTAATCATGTGATTCACCTGACAGGGTATATTTACTTGGAATAAGGTTAGGGCGCATCGTGCATTCAGTTTTACTCTAGGCTAGGCCTAGCAGGCCCCACGGATGGAAATCTAGACCTAGTTTTCAATTCTTTCACTTTCACTTTCGCTTGACTTCATTGAACGCCCCTGCCGAACCTGCCAAAGACGAGTTTATTATCTTATTAACTTAAAAAAATAGCCGTATTTCTTTTTTTTATTTTCGCCGAATTAAAAAAAAATTGTTTAACAAAAGTGCATAGTTTTGTCATGAGGATGTATAGATAATTTCTAGCTTGGCCACGCACGGCATAATTTGGCCACTTTTGCAGTGTGTAAGGGGATGAATGAAATGCACTGTCTTTGTTTCACCTGTTGAGTCATCCCAACTGTTACTGTATCTATTTCGCCTAACAGGTATGACTTTGTGCAGGAAGAATTCAATCGAAAAGGAGGTAAAACAAGCCATCACATGTTTTGTGCATTCCTTTAGAAGTAGATATTATGTTGTTGTTTTTGTTGTTATTGTCGTTGTTATTGTTGTTGCTGCTGCTGTTGTCGTCGTTGCAGTTGTTCTTGCTATCGTGACACCATTGACACCGTCCTCACGAACACGTCGCCAAAGTCTTCCTCATCCAACCAAATGGCTCACACAAAATCTGTCCTCGTCAGAAAAAGAGAAGACAATCCCATTACGCGTATCTCTATGCCCTTGTAACATACTGGCGACAGCATTGACATCAAGTCGACAGGGTTGTGATTGGAACTTTATACATTACAAGAAGTCCCGTTCTGCTAGTCGCATCTAGACCTTATCTCTGATAGTTTCTATACCCACCTTCAGCTGTACTGGCTGTAAGCTTCTACGATCTTGATCTAGATTTGTACCGAAGGCTTCCATGATCTATAAATCTAGATCTGGAGCTATATTTAGATTATAGTTCTCGATTCTAGATCTATAGGTAGCTATAAGGGCATTTATTAAGAATTCGATTCGATACACACATGTGGGGAGTGAGAAAACACAGGTGGACACATGTGTGTATGTGTCTCAAGTACAGCAAGTGAAATCTCAAATGTTATTTCTCTCTCAAATGGCGTGTCCTTTCCAGGATGTAGCCTTCATGACTGCCATCTTAAAATTTCAAATATTATTTACTATTCTTTAACGTGTTGAAATTGATAGCTTTGATTCGATGCCTCATTTGCCAAGAGCGGGAAAGCTCAATGTGTGAACTGTGAAAACACATTTTAATGTCTGGCCAGGCTGGCCTGCCTTCGTCGCATGGCAACCATCTGAACTCCTCCACGTGGTCTTACTTGAATGGAAAATATTGTTTTGAAAAGTTGTCCTCATCTCAACTGCAACACAATTTACAACAGACATTCCTCGGAGTGAGTGTTTTCATTTGCCAGCTGGTTACCTACCATGGCAGTAATGACAAACATCAACGGGTCTTCTTCACGGATTCGTCTTCCGGTGTGAACCTGCACTGGAAACCCTACTGGAACCTTCTACTGAAACGCAGTGACTACGACACAACTTCACCTTGATACAACGCACCTACGAACGCAGAATAAACATGTCTTCTGCACAGATCTTGTCATTCGGTGTGAACCTGCATTGGAAAACCCTATGTGGGGAAGTGCATAGGCGCCTTGCAAGCAGCTGTCCTTTGTGTTGATCCTCTCTCTTTCAAATGTTTAAGCATTTGAAATATTTTCCCTGATCGAATTTTGTATTCAAAGGACTCGTGATGTTCTAGTGCTTTATGTGAAATAGTTTATTTTACACAATATGACAACATTGTTTTACAAAAATGTTAACATTTTAGGATGAAAAGCTTCGAATTCAGGATTTTTACACGTTCCACTACCCAAACACTGTCAGCCTTCCATTTTGTCGTAGCTTTTTTAACTTACAAAAGTATTTTTATAAACGGCGTGGCGGCCGAGGAGGCAAACGTAAACAAAACTCAATACATATTTTAACTGGACACCGGCCACCAAAATCAACTCATGCAAACCAAACTTGGATCTCAGCAGTATTAACAAGGATATGCATACACAAAGGCGAAGATCAAATGAAACAAACCATTAACATCATGTCAAAGAATAATGTTCGTTTCACTATATTTCTAATTTGTAACACTTGTGATACTTGCAAATGTAAAGACAGAAGGCAACGGAAAACCACTGTCTACAACCCTTCCCAGG
>JAOWAY010094200.1:0-11175 GCA_028565895.1 Goniobranchus geometricus
AATAATAAACGTTATGAATGTAGGCTATCTTGGGAAATAATAATTTATTATTATAATTCATACTATGTATCCGGTCTTTTCCTTTTGCTATATGATATAGCAACACTAAACTTATATAATTTGAATGTAAACATTGAATTATACATATATCTCAAATGCGGATTTCACTTGTAATTTGATAGACTGGATCCTTTACTTTGCCTTCTCATCACAGCATGTGGCCAGATTGGCGTTACCATTTAGATGAATGAGACTAATTCTGGCACGTTCCAGTTTCACTTTCGCAGTAAAGTGTTTAACGTAGCCCCCATTTTTCCATTCTAAGGCAACATCCATATTGAAAAGGCAGTCGTACAATTTATTGACCCGAATGTTAGAAGATTCACATTGGGGTGGGAAAGGACAGTGAGGAGAGAGGTTTCATACTTTTCGATTGAATTATAATCCTAATGTTCCAAATATTGGCTTGTGACAAATCGAAGATATAAATAAAAGTTGTCATAGCCCGTTATCCTTGAGGATGATTTCAGGGATACTCAACACAATAGTGACAAGACAAAAATATATAGCGTTTCGGATCATATGTTCTTCTTCATATACGAGAAAACTAAACAAAAAGAGAAACAAAAAAGAATATAAAAGGTTTATAATCTAACTACTGATCGTAACACTTCAGCATTTACCCATCTTGCTAAACACTGTCTATGTATTCTTTAAAAAAATGTGTCATACAAGTTGAGAAAGGCAGATATACTAAATGTGCCGAAACAAAGAAGTATTACTCATGGAAAAAAATCTTTTAGGTTCTCTGCTGCAGTTCTGTTGAACCAATTTCGAGACCGATCCGATGGCCGAGCGGTTAGAGCGTCCGCCTCGGAAGCAGGAGGTCGCGGGTTCGATCCCCGGCCGAGTCATACCTTAGACTTTAAAATTGGCATTTTAGTAACTGTCTCGCTTGGCGCTCAGCATTATGAGAACAGTACTAAGACTGGTCGGCCCGGTGTCAGTCTACTGTGACTGGGTAAGTCATTCGAGTTGTGCTATACCTTATGGCTCATGTGTTGCAGCTCATAAACATGTCAAGATAGCACCGTCGCTGATATAACCTATGCATGATGTTGAAAAGTGACGTTAAACCCACAAAGTAAATAACTAACCAATTTCGAGAACACATACGGTCCACCTCTAATTTTAAGCAATTTAAGAATTCTTTTTTAATGTGGGAAAGAGAAAAAAAGGCCACTGCAAGGCTTGCACTGTGTTAGAATGCGATGATATTTTTTCCAATCTCTTATTTCATTATAAATCTACAAATTTTAAAAACAGTTTCTCATCTGTTATGACATGCATTATTTTGTCGGTGAAAAACCCTGTGGGGCGTAATAGTATATGTATATATATATAGGTTATCATTTGTTTTATTTTGAACTTGGACTTTAACTTCAAATCCTCAAAAGTCCCGCCTTCATTCCCTAGAAAGCCATGTCTCTATTTATCTGCTTGATTTTATTACCCCAGACCGGTCCGATGGTCTGTGGTAGAGCGTCCGCCTCGGAACTAGGAAGTCAAATCATATTGAAAAACTGGCAATTTAGTAACTGTTTCGCTTGGTGCTCAGCATTATGAGAATAGTTCTAAGACGGATCGTCCAGATGTCAGTATACTGTTATTGGATGAGCCATTCGAGTTATGCTGTGCCTTATGGCTTATGTTTGACAGTACATAAACCCGTTAAAAAAAATAAAGTATCGTCGTTGATATCACCTCTGATGTTGAAAAGTGCAGGTAAACCAACAAACGAATTAACTTTATCACTCTAACAGTCCATGTCTTTCTTATCCCAACAGTCCATGTCTTTATTACCCTAATAGTCCATGTCTTTCTTATCCCAACAGTCCACGTCTTTCTTATCCTAACAGTCCATATCTTTTTTTATCCCAACAGTCCATGTCTTTATTACCCTAATAGTCTGTGTCTTTATTATCCTAACAGTCTGTGTCTTTATTATCCTAACACAGTCTGTGTCTTTATTATCCTAACAGTCTGTGTCTTTATTATCCTAACAGTCTGTGTCTTTATTATCCTAACAGTCCATGCCTTTATTATCCTAACAGTCTGTGTCTTTATTATCCAAGCAATTCATGTCCCTCTTACCCTAACAGGCCATGTCTTTACTGTCCTAGACGCCATGTCTTTAGTATCCTGATAGTCCATGTCTTGAGTATCTTAGCAATCCACGGCCTTCGTACCCTAACAGGCCATCTCTTTATTATCATAAAGGTCATGTGTTTATTATCTTTATAGCCCTTGTCCATATAATCCTAGCAATCCCCGTCCTTCTTGCCCTAACAGGTAATAGCTTTTTTTTTTTATCGTAGCAATCCATGCTCTTCTTATTCTAACAGGCATCGTCTTTATTTTCCTAAACCTCTATGCCCTTATTAGCCTAATAAGCCATGTCTTTATTACCTCAAATGTCATGTTTTTTAATCAATCTCAGCAGGCATGGTCTTTATTGACGGAACAGGCCGTGTCCTATAATATCGCATAACCATACTTTGTCTTTATTGCCTTAAGATAACATATTTATATTATCAAAAGATACCGTACCTTTCTTGCTCTTACAGGACATGTCTTTATCACGCCAGAAGGTAATGCCGTTATTACTTTCACAAGCCATGCACTTATTATGCTTTCCCACCATATTCTGATTACTTTAGAGAACTATGTCTTTATTCCTGCCATTACTTTATGACTGTACAACCCATAGTCTTACTCATCTAATATTATCCTAACAAACAAATGGACGTTTACCCCAACAGGAGATATCATTAATACCACAAAGACCATGTCTGTTTTAATTTTTTTTTTACATTGTTATACAAGAGTTACCTAATAAAAGGCATTCTTCTTAATTATTTGTTTGTTTACACGTAAAAATTGATAACATTTCGTATGCTTGTAGTAAGCATGATTTGTTCTTATGTGCAATCTTGTTACTGATTTAGTTAATCAGCAAACACTAAGTCGCGAATATCTCAAAACCTTCAATTTAAGTATGATGCGTTTTACCAGATCCCGGCAGTATAGGCCATGTCTTCCTTCAAACTTTGCGAGATGCGAAACTGTTTCAGAAAATTCTCTACTTCCTGCAATGCTTTAAATCCAGCAGAGTAGTCAACTAATTACATTTTACGTACAACGTAACAAAATTTGTCTCACTATATCGCTTCCAATGGATTTTTTTTTAATGTGCAGCTAACCTTGGCATTAAAAATGATACGATCATGCTTGATTAACGTGAGCGACCAAAGGAAGCGGATGAGGTAAAATAAAAAAATACACCAAGTGCACGAAAGTTATACCAAATTAATGAATCAAACAAAACTATTTTAGATTTATTGCATGGATGTCGGAAATCAAGGTTGATACGGTCGTCTGCACACCCAGTATCTGCATTTTCCTTCGGGCATTTTAAAAAAAATCTGGTTAAAACAAGCCTTTATTGAAAGGTCATACATTTTCAACTGTGACAAAATTCAAAATATCATTGGAGCTTCTTGCTTCCAAAACATGAGCAAAGTAAAACAATTATTTTTTACTCGGTTCAACAAGAGCACTTTCAGGACCCACTGGAGGGGGCGAGGATATCGTAAACTGAAGCCACACGTAACGGCGGAAAAAAAATACCACTGGTTTCGTGTTTCAACCGATTCCCTGACAGCCACAGCTTGCAAGCGATACCCCTAACGACCACATTACGTACACATTCACGCCAAAAAAAACAACCTGTACATACCACTCTTATAATACATGTGTACAAAAGTATGCTTGCCATGCATTTATAGCTTCGGTTTGGTCTACAGTATCTTATGCGCAGCAATGCTGTATAACCTGTAACTCTGATGATCAGAAGAAAGTGGCTCTTGAAGCCCATTTAACATCATCGACCAAAGCCTACATGGCGGAAGGGCATAGCTCATAAAATAAATGGATGACACTTAGCCCTGAATTCCTCGACAGCATTAGCAGCATAATTTCGACCATGCTTTTAAGACCAAAAAAAAAAACAAAACGCCACCATTCGGGATCTTCCAAGGCTCCGTCTGAGATTTCTTCTGATGACCACCTACACGGCGCCATGGGTGTCGACTTCCATCTTTGCGTCAAGGATACACATCCACGTCACTCTCAAGGACAAGGGGAGCATAAAGGCACCATAATGCAAACCTGTGGCAACAGCGTAAAAACCTGGATATCTAAAATTAAATGAACCAAAAGAACAAGATCTGTCATTTGAAATCAATTTTTTAAAGAACTATTTTGTAGTTTCAGATTTCGTAACAAGCATCGATGGATGAGAAAATGTTGTGACAAGAGTTCTTGGAATGCATTAAGATTCTGACATCTCCATGAGCACCCGTGCATGAAAAGTTTAACTTGCCTCTTAATTTCAATTAAGAAACATTGTTAAGTACGAAAATTATTAAATGAAAATGTGAAAGAAATTCTTGCACGCTCCCTTTTAGCCATTTCTCCAACAAGTCGTTAAAATAACACTAAACAGTTTTCACGTTGCCTAAAGCCAAGCAGCCAAAATTGTCTCCTTATCCTAAATCAGATACCACATTAAATCAATCTCTCTATCCTTTCCTTAGCTGCCAGTTGTGGAAAGTGTCCATTTTCAGGAATGCTATTATGTTTTTTTTAACGTTGACTACTTTCACAATTTGCATAATAATACAATTGTATCAATACAAAGAAAAATGAGAGTGCTTCAGTGCTGCAGTGTTCTTAATAATCCTGTCTTCTAGTATGGAAGTGAAAATTAGAATATCAACAACAGGATAACGTAGAGAATAATAGCAGCGGAGATATGGTTCGTCAGAAGAATACTCAAGGGGCCATGGACAAAATACTCAAAGTGTCATGGACAAAACACTCAAGTGCCATGGACAGAATACTCAAGGGCCATGGACAAAGAAAGAAACCGATGAAAATATTCTAATACAAACATGAATCAAGGAGGACATTCGACGAAATAGGAACAAGACCAGCAGCAGAAAGAAAATGGAACATCCAGTTACAACAGGAAAGTTGAATGGAAAGAGAGTTGAGGATGTCAAGGAGCAAAATTTCTGGAAGGGACAGTAAAACGGATGAGAGAAGAGAATGTCAACAATTTGATAAGAGCAACCTCTGATCGAAAAGTGTGGAAATATCAGCAAGACACTTGATGATGGTTATGATAAGAGATTTAACATGTCTTCATTTTCTAACACCCCATAATAATTTGAGAACTGGTAGCTCCTTTTGTCCCTTTCATTCTCAACAGGCCATGAGTGAATAACATTCTCTCTGCTCATCGCCACAAGTTACGGGAATCAAAGGATCCTTATCGGGCCAAAATTATAGAATTCCTTCTCGAAAATGAATTTTACACAAATAAGGCATGCACAATGTTTAAATTCAAACTAAAAGATATATATTTTACGTGCGGCATTAAGTCATTTAAATGACATTGATTATTTCATTACTTTCTTTTCTTATAAAATGCGTCCACCATTCAATTATTTATCACCCTTCATTATGTATACTTTTGATTGTATTTGAATTGCATTTATTGCAATAACCGATTTGCAACAGCCCCTTAGAGCACCATTGAGCCGTGTAATAATTGTTATTACAAGTACTGATTATTATTATCCAATAGCACATGAACCTGGCTAAATTTACTGTATCTAAGTTTGGAATGTTACAATGCAACTCCCAATGCCGAAGAGAATTTTCTAAAATTTCAGTATTCACATTATTCATTATTTTTGAACTGTAAATCCATGTAATTCAGTAAAAAAAGAATAAAGTAAGACAAAATTTCGAGGATAGTTTATTGAAATGTCTAAAATGATATTAAATCCGTTTTAAATATGTAGATGACTTCGGCATTGCTTACACACACAACGAGATATGCGCATAGGCCCAAGGACCCTGAGCAAGGCTCCTTCCTCCAAAGTGGAGCGTAAAAAAAAAAACCACACACAAAAAAAAGTAGAGCGTAATAGGGCGTTAATGGTTTGTTTGAAGTCAGAATGGAACCAAGACTTTCTTGGTGCTGGAGAACATTTCTGCAAATATCCGCATCATTATGTAAACCTTGTACAACACTATTTTTTCGTTCATAACATCCTGATACATGAAATGGTTCTCTTGAAACATTCAGTTAAATATTAAGATTTTCAGATCGTTTCGGATACCAATTTACTCATGCCTCATTGATTTTAAAAAAGGAAAAGGAGAGAAAGAGAGAAGGGACAAACAGACTAGAAGAAAGAGAGATTGGGATATTAACAACACATCGAAAATTCATCGGAAGTTTCAGAGAAAGAGGCTTGTGAAAATCCAGGTGATCTTATCACAGGCTTTGCGTTTTTTTCATTGAATACATTGAATGTCTTTTTTCTTTTCTTTTTTGCCTCCTCTCTTTCTTTCTTTCTTTCTTTCTTCTTTTCTTTCTTCCTTTCTTTCTTTTTTTTCTTTCTGTCTTTTTCTTTCTTTCTTTCTTTCTTTCTTTCTTTCTTTCTGACTTACTTTCTTTTTAGTATAGAAAGGGGAAAAAAGGCCTTGAACAATTTTTAGCAAAAACAAAACAAAAACAGTTACAATTCAAGTTTTTAAAGTTTGTGACGGGTTTGTATTATACATGCATCAGACCAATGCACATGCAATACAAAAGACAATGAAAGAGGCTCCAGTTAATATATTTGGCAACATTTTCCATAACAGAAGAAGTAAAGATGAAAAATTTACATAATCATGTCCTCATCTTGACACCGCAAAACTGTCTGCTTTGTGCGAAATCGTCTGCTTTGTGCCAGATCGTCTGCGCAGCGAGGCCGCCTGGCACTGCTTCGCCTTGGCACAACAAATCAAGACGTAAGACGTCTTTTGACGTGATCCGATTAGCATTGATTGTTGCTGGAAATAGCCATCTCACGCCTCACTTGGCCGCTAGGTGGCTCTGTTTCATCGTCTGAATAAGGTCACAGTGTCATAGTGCTCCCTGGCATCGTATGCCATTTATTCAATGGTTTTCTCACCTATCCGTTACATTGGAACCAAATATTCGGTATGGCCTGGTAATCATTGCGGCATGGAGTGTCTGTGAAAAGAGGACACTGTTATCTTATTAAGGGAAATTTTATTTCATTTAATCGAGTTTAAAGCTGGTGTTCCTTAAGCAACAGGTTCGCATCTCGCAAAGTAAGTAGTATTTAATTTCCTCTTATCTATGGCGTAAGTTGCGTTGATTTGTGAAAATCAGAAAATTGAATTTTTTATTCATATATTTATACATTATTCATACGCCATAGCCTGAAACTCAGTTGTACAGAAGTGGCGCCTTTGTTCATGACATGCTACTAGAGGAGGTGGCCCTCATAACACATTGGAGTGAAAAGTAAATAAATAATAAAGGAATAAATATCATCTCGAAATGAAAAGTAAATACTAAATAAATAGATGAAAAAATAAATTAGTGATAGATAAATACATAATTAAAGAAAGAAAGAAAGAAAGAAAGAAAGAAAGAAAGAAAGAAAGAAAGAAAGAAAGAAAGAAAAAAAGAAAGAAATGAAAGTTCTTATCAATTTCTTTAAAAGATAGATCAAATTATATTGCCATTTGATTGGATGGAATGGCCAGAATTTCCCAAAGCCATATTATTCTTTGTCAACGGGGCTGTGGTGTCAAGAAGTTCGACTTGTAACCGCGAGGTTTTGAGTTCGAGTCCGGGCTGAGCCGTGATGCTATTTAGTCCTTGGGAAAGACTGGTTACATACATTTCCTCGCTGATTTAAAAAAAAAACAAAAAAAACTCTGTTTAAATATCATGGCATACTTATGAGAAAAGAATGTTCTCCGTAAATAAAAAATAATGTATTAATGGTGTATGCCAATGGTATCAATCAGAATAGTACTCTATGCCAAATAAAACTTACATGACTTCAAACATCCAGTATTGCTAGAAGAATCGGCTTGTGGTCTTTCAAATTTGCTGGCATAATTATTGAACAGGTTCCACTTTACGGCTACAAAAGGACCAGTTGATTGTTTCCAGCTCTAGCGCGTGGCAAGCCTCGATATTGACATTTGTCACGTCCGTGATGTTGAAGCTTATCGTGACTCCATTACGTCCATTAAACCTGTTTCTATCCCCACTACCGTATTGATTGTAACTTTGTTATTCTAACCTTGTCATTTTAAAAGCCTTTACATGTAGTATTCAGGACAATTGTGTCAAAGGCGAACACAAACTTGGATAAGGATCTTTGTGAATACAAATTATTACAAATATAATATGCTGAGCTGAAAATTATGACGAATAACAAGACAAACTAAAGGATGATAACGATGATGACAACAAACACAAGAGAGAATGATAACAGTGATGCTGCTGCTGCTAATGGTGATGATGGTGGTGGTGGTGGTGGTGGTGGTGGTGGTGGTAGTAGTAGTAGTGACAAGGAGTAATAAAAACACACTACAGGATGATGATAGTGATTTACGCAAAGAGAAGTTTTGATGATGATTGAAATGAATAGAAACACAACGAGAATGATTATCGTTATGAATACAAACACAATATGAGAATGATGACCATGGTGAATAGTTGACAGTATATAATCATATCAATAAACTTGGTTTCTAAGAATTGTCGTTGTTGTTATTGTTGTTGTTGTTGTTGTTGTTGTTGTTGCTGCTGCTGCTGCTGTTGTTATTGTTGTTGTTGTTATGAAAATGGTTTGTCTAACCTTCTTCGTTTAGAATTAAAATTTTTATTTTCCATTTTCGTTACAAATACAACATTTACATACTTCATACTTATATCTTTCATTTTGGAAGGTATAGAAACTTAGTCCATTTTTAATGCATTTGGCCATATGGCAAGAATGGTTATTTTCATTTAGATTCATCAAGTCTACGAGGACATGGTTTTTGCTTATAATGTGTAAAAGATTCTCCTTTATTTTGACCCCGGGCTAGGCCATGCATACCACCTGGCATAAAATAATGCACAGATTGTACTCAAGAGAGGTATAAATAACCGGGAGTATAATACTAGATTCTAGATCTAGACATGATAGAGGAACAATGGTTGCTGGTCCAAGGACGTGTGATTCCTGACGGCTTTTAAGAATAAGAAAAGATTACATGACATGTCAGCTATGAAGTGTTTCCATCGTTGTGCACGAACTTTAGTAAACCAAAGACCCGTTGGTAGGCTTGCAGCTGTGGGTGATGACTTGTCAAGCGCAAGCAAACCAAAGTCGATGTCAAGTGTTTCGATCTTTTAAGAGTGACATCATCCATGGAATTAAAGACCCATCTTATATCTATTCAAGCCTTCAGTAAATAAATTTTCTTCATTACAAATCCCTTCGTCAACTATTTTAGGCAATCTAAAACTCAAATGTTGTTGAAACTCTTTTGTTTTGAAGTGTTGATCAGCGACAGATGTGCCACCAAGAAAACCATTCCGTAAGATCGCTTGCAATCGCTAGACATGCATACCCAGTTCTAAGATTACACATTATCAAATTACAGCGACAAATACTGTTGGAAATTTAGATCTGTGTTGTAATTGTTGTTTGTTTGTGTTGTTGTTGTTGTTTTATCAAAGATTATCCATGATTGAAGATATCAGGTCTCTGTGCAGAACTTCTTGTTTCTTGTTGATGATGCTGTGTTTTTGTTTTGTTTTTGGGTTTGGTTTTGGTCTTGGTTTTTTGCTTTGGTGTTCGTTGTTGTTGTTGTTTTGTTGTTGTTTTTGTTGTTGTTGTTGATGATTTGTTTTTGTTCTTTTAATTACATAAACCGTTCCACTATAAGGACATTTTTGTCTACCAGTACCACTGTATCACTGATTGTATCTCTTGTTTTTTGTTTATTTTCTGTTGTTTGCTTTTTTTTTTTTCAAAATAGATTACTGAAATGCCCTTCTTTCTAGTCTCCCTGCCGATCAGAAAAATGGATTATAAAAATGACTACAAATCTATGCAGCTGAGGTCGTTTCTAGAGAGAAAAGGAGAGACTCGTGTCACAATTTTACTTCAATCGTTAATTTGCATGCGCTGTCAAGAAGAGCGTTGGATACAACTTTTCAACAGAGATAAAAGTGTTCCAACGATCTAGCTTTCTCTTATCTCTTTATGAACTAGTTCATTAAGAAAAGAAAACTTAAGGGTTAGTTACCAGGTGACTGATTTCTTTTATTATCTCACGGAAGAAACGCAAAGGTTATAGTAAACTTTCATTTGAATTTCCTTGGCCCAACATCCTTCGGGAATAAAATTGCATCGGAGATTCGGATCAAGGACAGTCATGAAACTTTCAGGTGCACTCAGATATCCTTTGGTTCTTCCGTTTTTAATCAAACTTTAATTAACGATAATTTCTCCTTTTAACCTTCTAAGCTTTTCAGTCTTATGCAGCTGTGCTGTGTGCTTATCGATGTATCTGTTGGAAGACTGTGTGTTCCTTCTATATCGATGTTGAATTTGATGCGTTTTGAGATTATATATATATATAATATGTATGTATGTATGTATGTATATATATATATAATTTTACAAGCGTGAAGACAGTCAGGTTGCCACCTAAACCCATCTCCGAGTAGAAAATGTATTACGAATACCAGAACAAAAGAAAAGGTGTTTTCAATTGGAAGAGAGTAACATGTGGATAACGAGGGGGAAAGTGTCTTGTAGCTATGCTGCCTGCAGTCTGCTGAGGAGCAAGTCAGCCAGTTTATCAAAGGCAATTCGAGATGTGTTTTGAGGGGAAGAGATATACACACACACACGTTCCTTCCTTCCGTTACTGTTCATTGCATCTGCATATTACATTTCTACCGTTTCATCCTTAGTGTTATGTATGTAGGTATGTATGAGCGTATGTATGTACGTATGTATTGTATGTATGTATGTATGTATGTATGTATGTATGTATGTATGTATGTATTTATGTATGTATGTACGTATAACAAGGTAAAACCTTTACCTGAACACAAAGAAAACGAAAATTATGAGGACAGACTAAACAAAAGAATATCCAGACATTCAAATTAATAATGAAAACATAGAAGTTGTGAAGGAATTCCAATATCTTGGCACAATG
>JAOWAY010094311.1:0-11171 GCA_028565895.1 Goniobranchus geometricus
GAATGTTTGTATAGTGAAGTTTAAAAAATTAGTCCTGTGCGACAAAATCAGGTCCACGTTTTGAGAATGAGTCATTTGCCAATGCAATTTAACATTAGAAGGTAGAACACATCTTTCTTCCCTTCTCACATGGTTTTAGAAATGGTTTTTCATACCAAGTAGAAACATAATCAATGGGGTTGCCCTCAAAGTATATAAGAATTTTCTCATTCTGTTCTTTGAATACTACATATTTTTTTAAATCTCTGAAATCATTCATGTCATTAGATATGCAACTGGCTTTCATTGTGAGCCTTTCCATGTTGTTGGTTGAAAAAGTTTTTAAATTTAAAGCATTACTACAAAATTTAGGAGGGATTGTCAGTCTGGAAATATACAAAATGATTTGGAGAAAACGGCATTGCCATTCATGGTATTAAATACAACATGAGTGATCTCAGCTTAAATACACAAAATGAAGCATCAAACTTTTGCTATTCAACAGCGTATCAAAGCAAGCTTTTCTCCAAGAGGTTCCAAACCCACATGAGCTCCCAGATGGCACATTGTCGTACAAAGATTTTATGAGCAACAGAAACAACAGATTTACCAACCCAGAAGCTGCACAGAAGAACCGCATCCAAAGTCCATCAAAAGTGTTGCATTTTTTCAATGCACCTCCTAACATTTCTGAAGAAACAGTCAATGAGGTAGGTGTCAATGCTGTCCCTCGTATAAAATATTTTTTCCTTTTTTCATTTTAAGTTTTCACTTGTTTTTGTGTCCTTTTTTGTTATTTACTCTTGCTTTTTAAACGTGGTAACAGTACACTGTCAGATCAGCTTATTTTATTTCTCTCACTTTCCCAGATCTTTGAAAATGCCATAGACAAAATTCCTATCAGAATCAAGCAGTATCCTTCAAAGAGTAAGTATTTATACACTTTCTGTTGTTAATAACATGAAATGAAAAATAGCTTTGGGGTGTATGCTGGTTCTGGAAAGTCCATGTGAAGAAAGAAAAGCTTGTTAAGGCCTTAAAAGTTTGTTTATTTTTCTTTTTAGAGGGGTTTAGTATATCAGTAGAATTTTTTTTTTCAATGCAGTGGCAGTTTGGATTTTTCAAAAATGGCCTTTAGTTTGTAAGTCAAGGCCCTTTATAAAGTCCATAATTCATTTTCATTGCCTGAAGTTGGTATGATACATGTTTGTAGATTGGCCAAGAACTGTCCACTTAAAAGGTCTAATTTGTTTCTTTTTATTTGGCTCACACACAACAAAACCTCATAGCACCTACACCATTTTCAAGGTTGTGTATCTCCCTGACTTATTGAATCTGTAATTCCTGCTATTTAAAGAATTGAAATTTAGAAAATGCAATTCTTGTCACTATGTAATGTGAAAGAAAACAGGTTATGTACATCAGTGTTTGGGTGAAAAATAACATAAGCCTACATAACAGTGGCAAATTTTCAGCCCTGAAGACTCATGTTTCAGTGGATCTTCCTGTACATTCCCAAGTTGACTTTATTCATGGAACTTCTAATAGAAAACTAAAACCAAACCATTTCAACATTTGACTTAAATTTCTCATTAGTTGATTGAGAAGGATGCAAGTTGGCAGAGTGATATTTCAGTGATCAAGGATTGCAGTGACAGCAAGATTTTTTTCTTCTTTTTTTCTTTCTTCTTTCTTCCCTCGAATGAGGATGAAACAACGATGATGCTCTAAAGATGCATCCACTTTGAGACTGCTTGACAGAGCTAGACTGTGCGCTCGCTATCATAATATATCCTATCGTCAACCAGGCCAGAGAGACAAAGCATCTGCAGTGTTTGTCACGTAATTTGCATCCGTAAAGTGAATGAAACTCAACTGTGGTCCCAGTTTTCCCAGTGGGTTCATAGCACACCTAATGTGGGTAGGAGCCACCCAGGGCTCGAAAACATTCTGGTGACTGAAATTTGAATCCTCAACCTTCCGGCCATAATCCGTCGCACTGACCATTATGCCGCAGTGGCTGGCAACTTTCAATATTTTTTATCCATTACTGGACTGGTTTACAATATTCTTGAGTATTTCAATCAAGTGTTGAAGAAATGATTCTTGGGTTTCTGTTTTTGAACTTTTGAATTAAAGCGGGCTTCAATTTCGAAATGACATTTTCCCCTCGTATCATATGATGTACAGTACAACTTGAGGTCTATGGATTTAGACTCGCCTCTTTGTAAAATGTTTTTCTGTGATTTATGGCAAACATATAGATCTAGAGCAGGGTCTCCAAAAAACTCTTCACATGCAAAATTTGTATTTTCTAATATTTTGGAGGGCCGGAGGGCCAAATTCAGGGGTATGAAGTATTATACATAGCACATACCAATGCACTACGCGGTTTGTAAGTAAAAGTCATTACAGTCTTAATAAGAGTTATAACGCTGCTTATTCTGTATAAGCACATCAAAGTCGGGTGTCAGCCCTGAGCTTCCCAACAACAGAACGCCATTTGTCTCCATCCGATAGGTTTGCCCTGTTTTGACTTGACCTACTTCACTACCGAATATAAAAACTTTGTTCACACAAGTAAGTTGTACCGAACATGGAGACATTAGTTTTTAGGCAATTTTCCTCAAGGCTGGAAACTGATCAGACTGCAATGGTTGGTGCAACTCTGATAAATCAGATTTGTGCTTGTCTCTTACATATGAGTGAATTAGATATCAATAAGTTCCATCACTTATTTGCAGCACATTTATCAATATCACGTAGAAGTCTCGTCGGTTTCATTTTTAAGAAGCTGCGAGATGGGAGATAAGCAAAGTTCAGCCTTTCTATGTTCTTCTTAACAGTATTAGCTTAGTCCATTATGTTAGCTGTGAAGTCCTTTATGTTAGGATACAAGTGGCAAATCAAGTTACTTTCACCTTGCATTCTTGGTTGAGAATGTTTCTATGGTTGGCAAAGAAGTTTTAATATCTCAGTAGGATGGGAAATATTGAAGGAATGCTGAGAATGCCACATAGATGGCTGAAATTGATGGGACTTGGAAGGCTGCATTTTTTGCAGTCCTTGGCTGTAATTTTGGAGACCCCTGATTTATTAAGTACAATATTTGAGTCCATGTCAATGCAATGTCAGTACTTAATTATAATTCCTTTCTTTCTTTCTTTCTTTTTTTTTTTTTTCTTTGTGTTTAAATTTACAGCTGAACGAAGCAGCCTTGGCTCTGTGGAGTTTGAGACAAAGACAGATGCCATTGAAGCTCTTGTCATGACTAACCATACACCCATTGATAGTCCAGGTAACTAATTGATAGAAATGATAATTATTATAATTCTTGTTTGGACTTTTTCTTCTTGACCTGCTATGGCAAACCCAGTTAACATTATGGTGTGCATTTTACTATATGTTTGTCTTACTTTAATTAATTATACTGTTGAATCAAGATTTGTGAAAGTGTTTGAGGGAAACAATTTCCCCTGTCGATAGCTTTTCAACCTCTTTCACATGGTATCTTTGGATTTATCATCCATTTCGGATGAGAAGAGGCACTAATTGTACCTGTCGTCGAATAAGGAAACAATTTTTTTTTTTAGTTGAGTTTCTCTTTCAAACCCTCAAAACTTGGTAAGAGTACAAGGTCTTTGGTTTAGTGAGTAGTTGTCATGTGCACTGCATCACAGCACTTCCCAAAGGTGAGTTTTCAGCTTGAAAGTTTCGAAATTTAGCTCAGGTGTGGTTTTGGTGCTTCCTTAGCTGTTCACCTATCTGCTCATCCCATGTTTCAGCACAAAATATGAAGCACACAGACCCCTTAAGTTTCCCAATACAATTATTGCCATAGGAGGATTGTTGTTGTTGGATGACGAGTCTAGTCAGGGAAGGAGAGGTTTTATTGCCTTTTTTGAATTCACTTTGATTATAGCTCATTAATACATGTACTGATACGTTGTGTACTGGATATGTCAAGTACTTCAGTTCTGTATGACACCTTAGTAATAATTTCCTCTTACAAATTGAACTCTTAGGGTGGGAATGGTTTTTTAGTTCTTTTATTTACATTTTTTAATGGCGTAAAGCTCCAAATTAATTCCTCTTCAAAGAGGAAGTTGTGTTACAAGGTTCATTGAGGTTGTTAAGAACACTGATAATATGGTTCTGGTATAGGATAAGCGTATTGCTGCCCCATGTAGCCATAAATTGACTTAGAATGGCTTACACACAAGACATGTCTTTAAAGTAGACTCAAAAGCAAATTGTTAATTTCATTATTTTTTGCATAATTTTTTTTGTAGTTTCTTTGGAGGTGTGTGTTTGTCAGAAAGAGAGAGAAGTGTGGGAGGGGTGGTTTAGGGGGTGGGGAGGTTAAGAGACAGCAGAAGGCAGATGTGCATGCAAAAGCAATTCTGACTGAAATGACTACAGCTGGAACCATATATGTCCATGAAAATTGGTGATTTAGAACACTTTTGTTTAAGAAATTATGATAAACATTTTTCTGTCTCTCTCTTTTTTTTTCATATCCAGGTGGTAAGAGTCCTTTCATCTTCAAGCTTTGTTTCTCAAGCATGCCTATGTCAAACTAAGATCCCTGCGTTCTGCTGACATTGGATGAAAATGCTGAGGCTGGAAATGTTTTTCTCTTCTTTACATGTTTTTATCTGTACCAATTTCACTTCCTGTGTCAATTTAAGTAAACTCAGTGTTCCCTTTCTTCACATCACAATTTTTAGATTTGTTTGTTTTTGTCAAATACTGTTCAAGATGTTTTTATAGAACAATTTTGTTCATGAAAGGAAATAAACATTACATTGTTGTTTTGAAAAAAAAAAAAAAAAGGTGTTCCTTTTTCTATCGTGTACACTAAAAAAAATTTGATTGGCATTCAGTTGTATAATTGTGAACTCTAGTTTATTGTTCTTTTAATTTTTTAACATTTGTCTTAAATTCTTTGTGAGAAGTGATAATAATAAAAGTAAATAAATGTGTTCATGTGAAAGCAGACAAGAAGCAATTGGAAGTGAAAACTGACAAGGTTTGACCAGTTCAAGTACTATGGGATGCAACTGTGCCAATCAATGGAAAAAGTGGAACTGAAACTGAAATGAAGAAGAGGGTGGATGGGAAAGATTGAAAAGGATCAGAAATAATGTCCTGTAGGCTACATGTCAACGAATGCCTTCAAAATAGAAAGGGACAATAGTTTAAGGAAAGGACACAGGTTCTGCAGTGAAGTTTCATATAGTGTTGAACAAGATAGTCTGATAGTAGTGAATGTAATAGATAATTTTTCAACATTCGCCCCTCATTATACATCTCAAACTCAAATACTGACGATGATAACAAATCCAACTCGTATTCTTTTTACAAGTTCTAGAGTCCTGCTGTGATGTTGGGGTCGCTTTTCTGTATTACAACAATAACAAGTTTAAATATACATTCATCATGTTTACATCAAATACATGTAATCATGTATTTCTAGCAGAAATAACATGAAATTACAAAAGGAGACAAAAAAAATATCACCAACTAAAAACAAAAAACCTTTAAAAAAGAAAAAGAAACAGTCTGCTCAAGAACAAGCTTAATTTCAACATCAAATTATAGTTCCATGTTGGTGTCATTACCATTATTATATATGAATTTAAAAAATCCAAATGTGACTGACCAAATTAATAGGAGCCTTAAGACTTTAAGTCAAAAATTAAGGAAATGAAATTTTGGCATTTTCAAAAGCAAAGAGAAACATGAGGATGACATGGAAACAAAAATCAGGGTAATCCAGGGGAAAAATAAAACGGTGACAGAGCTATTTGCTTGCTAAAATTTTGAAATAAAACGGTGACAGAGCTATTTGCTTGCTAAAATTTTGAAACAAAAAGGTGACAGCTATTTGCTTGCTAAAATTTTGAAATCTTTATTTTGAGGAAACAGCTTTATTAGTCTTAAACACTAATTTACAGTTTCGCAATATATATCCTTAGCAGTCACTAAAAAGGAATACATGTAGTCTAATTTTATTGGTCTGACATTTTTTACAGCTTAAACCTGAGTCGGAAAAGTAGGCCTATATTGTATGCAAAATTTCACATACAATGGAAACCATTTACAACAGGCCCTGTAATAACAGGGATCCGGCTATAACGGATTTTTTAAAATCTTATTTCTAATCTTTGTCTCTAGTAAAAAAAAAAAGGATTGGTAATAATACGGTCTAATGGAGCCCCGTCGGCTATAACAGGGACAAAAACCCGCCACACCTGTACAATTAAAAAGACAGGCCTAGTCGCATGGTGACAGAGCAAGTCTACGCATACGGCCACTTAGCAAGCCTGAAGCAAGTGAGATGGGGCTGCAGTGTGTTGTTACTGTTACTGACCTTGACTGGCTAGCCTTACATTGTGTACTGTAGCCTACAGATTAGTCCACATGTCCTCATTTCCCTTATATTTCTGATTTACAAGGATCTGATATAAAAAGACTTGCTCTGGTCGTACCATCCCTGTTATATCAGGTTTCCACTGCAGTTGGATTTAAAAATAAAAATTCTACAAAAGAAAAAGAAAATCTCAAATCCAGAAAAACTTGAAGCCATCAAATGCTGCCCGTCCCAAAACATTAAGTGATCTTTAGTAATGAAAACTTTTACTAGGTCCGAAAGGAATAAAGGGACAGAGGTAATTTCAATGCCATTCTTTTCTTCCTTCCATCTCTTTCACAATTGTCACAGCTCAAAGGGCATCTGACTATTCTGACATAAAACCCTCGCCATAAAACTATGCAGCACCTATAAAATGGTAAATTGCTGTGCCAATTCCAATAACTAAGGTAGGAGGAAGAGATGAAGAATGGCATCTTAATCCTAATCCTATATATATATAAAAGTAAAGCTAGTCCCGTACCAATGACTGAGTGTAGGGGAATTAGAGCTAGAGCGCCCTAATGACGGCACAATGTGGTAGTTTGCCATTGCTTTCCCCGCCGCCTTTACTTCCTCCAAGTCTAGAAAGACCTAGCCACCCAGTTATTCTCCTGGGTGAACAGTGAACAGGGGGCCCCGAAAAAAATCCACTGCCCAGCTGGGTTCGAACTCGGGTCACCTTGAATGGCAGTCAGCCGCTCTACCAACTGAGCTACCAGGCAACCCCTATATGTATAGACCGTCTAAAGAAAAATGTATTTGTATTTCAAATGACAAGAAAACCTTTATTTATGAATATAATAGAGTGAAAATATCTTTACTTATGTACGCAGAGAAATGGAATTGGTTGTCTCAAAAATAATACTAGTCATTATCGTCAATTTGAACATTTGCGGACATGATTCTTCAATCACATTTGTCTTCTGCTTTCAAAGCTATTCCATTTCACTCCATGTTCATATATAAAAGATTTCTCATAGCACAAAAGTGCCTTTTTTTTAAACCCTATATATATGCAGTGCATGTGATATGCTGTACCAACATCATCAAGGAGTTATGATCTAAAATAAAAATCTGCCTCAGGAGACCTTCCCTAAACTCCATCCCTTAGTGATAAGCATAAATGTAATTTAGTTGTTAGTCTTAATAGTACATGTAGGTGCCCTGCACCTCTTGTAAATATTCGTTTATTTTACCACAAAAATAACACCAGAAAATACGAAATCTAAGAGAAAAAAACATTCATGAAAATCTGATAAGACAAATAAGGGCACAGAAGATGCAATTGTGATCAGGAGGTCATCGGTTTGACTCCCGCCAATGACAACTTTTTTCCTTCATCAAGAAAATTTACTCTAATTGCTTCACTCTACTTATTAGGTGTAAATTGAGTACCTTGCAATAGGCTGATATTGTTGCACTGAATGTGCTTTACTTTACTATGTACTCTCCAGGGGATATACATGTACCCGCTAGACTAAAGAATTGTTAAGTGCTTGAAAACTGTTCTTGAATGGTAAAAGCGTTATATTGATATAAATGCAATTTTTAACTTCATCTTTATCAAATTCATTTCTTATTTTGTTTCGAGAGGTTTGCTTGTACAAGTGCAGTTATTTGAATGAAAAGCTGATGAGATAAATTCACTTATGTTGAAAAGCATGAATGACTTAGTCATGAATAAAAAGCAATTATCTTAGATGAAACATATTGGACGTAGCTGGCTTTTATTATAAGGCAGAACTGGCATTAACTTGAGCTTTACAATTTTATTGCATGCAGTACCATTTTTAAAAAAATATTGTTCTCAGTAGATCTTAGCTACTCTTTAAAATATTCCAAACTTGTAGACAGTTTTTTGGACGTAGGTTTCACCTGGATGCAAAACTGTACTGGGAAAAGTTGGCTGTGGTTGTAAAAAAAAAAACATAACATTTTATCAGAATTGCAGCATGACAGAATATAATTCAATCACTAATCTCTCAACAAATTTTTCCATCTAATGTGAAATGTATACACTTCCTGACAGTGATAGAAGGGTGCAGAGGCAATCATAAGACCAGCATGGAATATGATTTTGAAATGGCAAAACAAAGCAAACTCTTCAATACTCTCTCAATGAAGTATAACGACTGGTAACAAAATAACAAAAACTAAAATCAGACCCATTCATAAATATGGCCACACATGTAATTCTGGTGTTTTCTTTCATTTACAAAATTAAAGCAATCATTTTTCTGAGTAAAAATTTCTTAAGCGTTATGAGTGGGTCAATTTCTATGAAACGTGCACAAAGTTTTTTAGTTTTGTTTTTTTTTAAGCAGAGTTCACTTTTAGAGGTGTTTACTTAAGAGTGATATTTTTTAACATCATTTTTTATATTACATCCAACTGAAGTGTGAAACTTCATATCTAAATTTCAACCTCATTGTAAGAGAGTAAAGGGCAGAGACATTTGACCTATGACTGGTCAGTCTGTTGACTGGCTCTCCCCCAAAGCCCCTCTCAGAGCATGGATCCCTCTGGAGGCCAATAGACATCTCATTATCATTTCCAATCTGACTATCATGAGCTGGCAATTTTATCTGTTGTGTTTCAAATAGCAAAGCAAATTCTCATTGACAATGACAGTAGGAGGTCAAGAAAAAATTTGTATTAGGAACAAAAAACAAAGCAAATACAAAGTATAGTAAGTAATATTTGCCACCACAATCCCTACTGAAGTTTTTTATTGTTAGATACCAATCTTGAAAACGTATTGAACTTACCTGATGAATTGAATCTGGATAATGCTCAGCTTCAAGGCATATTGCTGAGTATTTATGGTACTTGATGCCACCTTTGCCTGTATCATCTAAGTAAAGGGATGAATAAGCCTGCAGACTAGGTTCAGTAGTGCTCACTTCTAAAAACCGGCCACTAGGTTCATGTTCAAGCCTTAGTAGAATAAATCATAGGAAAAGAAAAAGAATCGTTTTAAGTGGTCAGTTATGGCTTACTCTTCTAAAGGATTAGGCCTTTACAGTAATTATATGCCACTTTCCCCGCAGCATCTGCTGTCATTATCGAATCTCAAGTCAAACCACAGAAAGAAGAAAGCAAAACCTGAAAATAAGGATTTCCTTGGATCCAAGGAAGTAAATTATCACTGACAAAAACAGATACAAGATGAGAAAACTGAGCAAAATGTAGGACTTACCTGGCGACCTTTTTCAGACTTCCATCATGGTTCAAACAAAAGGTATGATCAAGACCCCTTGTAACAGAATCTAGAGCGACAGGTTTCCGAAAATCTAAATCTGTCCCTTCAACAGAGCGAATTTCACCTGTGCAAATGAAAGGTGCAAGTAAAATGATTCTGAGACTTTATTTTAACCAATGAAGAAAATAACAGCAGCAAATCTAAGAGGTCAGTGCAGTAAGAAAGACAAAGTGCATTAATACTGCCAGCATCTATTTCCTACTAGGATATAACAACTGACTAGATGATTCTAAATATTACTGCACATGTTTAGTTGAAATACACTAGAACCCGCACAAGTCAACATTGATGGGACTATTGAAATCACATCAAGTAAAGAAAAGTCAACCATTCTCATGCATATACTCAAATATTTTTTAAACACTTTGAATGTCCAAAGAAATATCTGAAACAAAACTATAGCTTGCCATCTTGGGGGCGCTGTAGCTAAGTGATAGAGCATTGGCCTGCTGACCAAAAGGCAGCAGGTTTGATTCCCATCGCTAACATGTGCGTTTTTTCCTCAGCTAGAAAATTTCTCAAACTGTTTCTCTCGACCTAGGTGGGTATGAGTACAGCTTTGGCTGGAAAGTACTCTGCAATAGATGAGCAACTGTTCAGACAGTAATGGATAAAGTCTATCACTGTCCACTTCACACTATAGAAATTAGGCACCTTTTTTTAAAGATGACTTGTTATCACTTTCCACATTCTTCAAACATCTTTTCTCACTTAAACTTTAACATTCTCATACTTTAAACTCTTTTAGATAATGACCAAAAAAATGTGATCCATACCTGTAGGAATATTATTTTCATCCACTGGTAGATAATTGTCAGCTTTGATTGTCAAGGCATGATTCTTCAGAGAGCCATTTTCCTTGATTTGGATGAGAAATAAAGGTCATTAAGAGAAAAAAATGGAGCACATTTCCTTTCATTGCAGATTCTCAACAGAAAAATTCTGCCAGCAAAGCAGCATTGTGCTAAATTTCATTCTTCCTAAACAATGTGATAAATAAGCTCCATAATGTTTTTTATGAATACTTGTTCAACTGTAGTTGTTGGAGATTGACCGAAGTGGGGTCCTAAAAAATCATAATCACTGAGTATGAATGTATCAACAACTGTCAAAATCACTGGATGATGCACTCTTCACATGGACTGGTTTGAGTCACTAGGCATGTGAGTCCATTTAACAGGTGACTATCCCTAACTCTGTAGGATACCCTAATAATGAAGATCCTCCTGGTAAGCTTCATATTCAATAAATACCCTGTCAAAAGTTATAATCTTCCTCCTTTCTCCAGCTCCTCTTTAAAATAAGACAACATGCATGATAAGCTTATGAATTCAAAGGCAGTAGCAATAATCTTTATAAGTATCACAATTATTTTCACTCTCAAAACCTACAAGTTTAGTAGGATAAATATTGTAAATCCTGCGGGGGGGAAACTAACCCCTACCAGGCGCGTCCCCAGGCTGTGGATAGGGGAACGACCTCTAGATATAGAGGTTAGCTGCCAATAACAAA
>JAOWAY010094422.1:0-17686 GCA_028565895.1 Goniobranchus geometricus
TTTCTCTCCATCAAACTGCCTTAAATCTCTTTGAGTGCCTGTTGTTATTGGCGTTATCATTGGACTTGTGACATGTTTTTTGTGCCCACTGCCTGGTCTTGGTGATTTATTTTATATTGTTCATTTTGCAAAAAGCTTCTCAGTATTCCAGAACTGTATGAAATTACATCCACAAAGATTTTTGTCCCCTTTCATTTCACAACCTTGTCCTTAGATTGTAAGGAAATCAGTAAGGGTAGGCAAAGGACGAAAATTGTGTCCTGCTATTCCTTCCTTCTTTGCTCCTCCATCTGTCCTTTCCCTAACTTTCCAGGGACAAAGCATGATTGCATCTGGAAGGGCAGCCAATGTAAAATTTATGCCAAAACCCTTTGCAGATTGTTTTGAAGGTGACGCCTATAGTAAAGAGATGTAAATAGAAGAAGAAGAAGATGAAGAACAAGAACAAGAAGAAGATACAATTAAATTTGAAGATCAAATACCAGATTTGAGATAGCAGATCCGTTCTTGGTTTTTTGGGCTCTTTGATTTCTACCTCTCCTTTTGTTTTAATGTTGAATTTTAGACTTTTGCGATTGTTTATCTCTGAAAACAATTTTTTTCTGATGCAAGAAACATCTGACTTTTTAATAGATTTAGATGATGTAAGCACTTACAGAAATCCCACTCAGTAGGTACCTTCCGGGCTGATTCTTGGGAGTAAGAACAATGAGAAAATTAGAATAGCTTTGCATTGAACTTGATATTGTATTTGATGACATTTTCTTAATTGTGAAAGCACTTGCAATGAAAGGGACATTTCCATTTCATCTTGTTTTCACCATGTGAATTGAGAAACCATGTACCTATGTGATATGAGGTTGCCCATAAATGTTTATATTTTTTGAAAAAAGAAAGTCAGCATAAACATTTGCATCGCATGCTCAAAAGAAATGTCATTATCATGTTGTTGTTGTCTGCATAAAAAGGAGAAAAAAGAAATATTTAAAAAACCCAATTAAATTTCAGATTTATGTGTTAAAGTATGTGTCCCATTTACACATTATTTTTAGGGAGGCCTGGTTTTGGTCTTTGCCTAATCTGCGCCAATGCACTGCCATAAATATTTGTAAAGTTATCGGAAAAACATTTTAAAATGTACAAAGGAAAGAAAAAATCAGTTGAAAAAACATTTGATTCTTGAAATAAACAGTTTTAATCTGTTTTAATTTGCCCCAAAGAAGTAAGACCTGAGAAGTAAATCGTCATAAAGTGATTTTTGAACAGAGTAAATTGAGGATTTCTACTCATTCTATATGAATCTTCTCTAGGGATATACAATTGGGAAGGTAAGTGAACTGGTCATGGGAAACAAGCGCAAAATCATTTTTTTGAAAATGAGGCATTCTTTATTTCTATCACTGGCAATTCCTTCACATTACACAAAAATCATTTCATGAACTTTTCAAACATGCATGAAGACACACTTCTTATTAATTGGCGCACCGATTGACCTTGACTTGTTTATTTGGTTTTAGAGCACTTATAATGACCACATTTTGTTCTTTGCATGAATCACTCTACTTTGTGTGCCACTCTTTGGTCCCTACACATTGTGCTGTGTTGTATTGTATTGCAATTTTATGTCTTGTATATTTTATTGCTGAGAATGTTTTTTGTATCTGATATAAAAGATAATTTTTATTCTTCCAGCAAATTTATATTGATAACAAGATGCCATTAATGTCATGTTTTAAAGGTTCATCCAGAAAATGGTTTCAAGTTGGTCATTGACACTTAGACATATGTCTCTGTATACATCAATACCGTTAAGTCTGATAAATAACTTAACATAGTTTATATACACTAAAACTATTTTCTATACTCAGTTTTGACTAAATCTTAATTCTCACAGTGACCACAGGAGGTTTCGTTCGAGTAATAGTAGTCAAATTATTTCCTGGAATCTTCCTGCAGCAGTCAACAAATGCTGTTGGTTTCCGTTTTGACAGATAATAGAAAAAAGAAGTGAGGCACAGCTATAAGTTTGTGAAGAGCATATTCCATCGGATAGACGCCCTTGTTCAAGATGCTTTCTGTTTCATTTTATTTCTTAAACAAATGGTAATATCCTGAATGTTTCAGTTAGGTTGTTTGATAGATCTTGATCCTTGTTCCAGTTGTTTCAGTTAGATCCATCTCAAATTGTAGAAAAAATTTCCTCTCATCATTCAAATGGACAGTGACAGTGAGCAAAACCACAGATATTTTCCATGACTTTTAAATAGAAAAAATTCTTTCACAGATGTTAAGCATTCTCTTAAAGGAAATGTGACACTGTCCATTGTGACATTGAGTGGCAGTGACTGTACTTGTCTCCATTTTGAATACAAGACACATACAGTGAGTTATGTGACTTCCATCACACGATTCATTCCCTTGCCTAGGATTCAAACCCAATGCACTTAACATTCCTCCAAGCTGCCTGGTGAATTTCTTTACTGACTTCAGTAAAAAACTGTCCAGAGATATCGGAGAACTCATTGGATGTGATTAGTGGAGATCATTTCCTTTTTTAATCCAGTTTGTTCTGAACTTGCATTTCACCAAAATTGTACTCATTCACTGAAATAATTTTGCAATTCATGTCATGAATCATAATGATTTGTTACAAGAATGGTCCAAACGCAGGCCTATTGATTGCTGGCACTAGCTTTTTGAAAAGGTTTTTTTTGTAGCAAACTTTTCTGCTTGGCTTTTGCTGTGTAAAATATTTGTCAAAAAACAAGATTCCAAGAAGTTTTTTGGCTATTACCATGACTGAATCCCTTGCATTGGCATATCATGTGAGGAGTGATATTCCTTTATTTCAGTTAACTGTCTAAAATTATCGACAAAAAATATCTCAAAGGGCATGAAAATATTCTGTTTGAGTGCCCAGATTTGGAGCTCTTGTTATCTTGTCAAGTATTAGACAAATGATGAATAAATTGATTTATCCATTCACCTGTAATGCCCAAATCTTTATCAGTAATGCAGAACTGCATCTGACTCATGAGTTATGGCCCTTCTCATCATAATCTAAGTGGAAAGCCTTCAATCAGATTCATGCAGATTTGATAGTTCTTTACATTTAATGTCCATGTATTTAGTCACATGTGGCCAAAGTGAAGTGTTAATTTGCCATCCCCTACCTGAAATCAGAGGAGTTCTAATCAAACATAAATTAAGACTTCACAACATGACTAACAACTTCACTTTACCGTATGGAAGTGTAGGAAAAGCAAAAAAAAAAGAATTTAAAAAGTTTTTTTGGGGGGGGTTATTGTTCTACTAGAGTATTATTAATAAAAATTCTCTCTGTCCTTTTTTTAGATTTCGCAAATGAATGAACAGATGTCTGCAAATGCTCAAATCCGTGGACATTCCAAGATGATCACCAGTGGAAGTCCAACTGAATTGAGAAAGTCAGAGGCTGATCTTTCAGGTGACCAGATAAGCAGTTCTTTTCCAGCAGAGGAAGAGAAACCAAAGAAGAAAACTGGTTTCTTTAACAGAAGCAAAAACATTTTCAAGAAATTGACTCGTTAAAGGGATTTGCTTGAAGGACTGTTGAAATAGATCCATTCCTCATTATTCAGAAGAAAGCAAGAAAACTGTGTTTCACTGAATTGGGGATTACACTTTGTTGATCTAATGCAAGTGAGAGCAAATTAAGGAAAAAATTGCATTCTTCCTCCCACATTCAATAAACCTGACAACAATTCATTCAAGTGATATCCAAATTCACACTGCTCTTGACATTACCTCGCATAAAATGTAATTTGAGAATGATTTTGAATACTAAATATGATCAAAATATATTTATTGTACTGCCATGTGTCGTTCTACATAAAGCAATTGCACGGATACTTTCTGACCGCCAGAGATGCATTTTTACAAGCATGTGATTAGAGACAAACAAATGTTGTGTTACTGTAAGGTAACTCGAGTGATCAAGTCTAGAGACATAAATTTAATGTAAACACGTTTGTATGTGGACTTCTATCTCAAATTCTTTATAAACCACAAAAGCACATATGGCTGTCTCAACACCCTCCAGTGCGTTCTTTGCAAGAGTCAAAAGGCTGAGAGTGAGAAAAGCATAAGGCTGTGTTGTGTTGCATGGTGTGTTGTAGACTAAAATATGAGCTCCGAGAAGCTTTCTGAATGTTCTTTCATTGCCTACAGTAAGGAAAAGGATTTTGAGTGCAGTTAGATAAAAATCTACACCTTTTGGTTTTGGTAGTCATTTGGGTCAAGTTTTCATCTCCTGTCCACTCCACACCCTCATCTGGATGTATTGTCATCATAATATTGCCATTGACACTTTTTTTCCCCCTTGATTTCAAAAAGTGAAAATGACCGCAGGCTATGTCAATGTTTTTTGTTGGGATTCCATCTACATTTACAACTGTTTCTTAACCAAAAATGTGGCTTCCTCAAGATAGATATTTCTGTCTACATAAAATATCTACATTTATCTTATAGAAGGTATCATTCATGTCCCCAAAGTAATGCAGATAACTGTGGGTCTTTGCTTTATTTCCTGTTACTTTTACCTTTGGTAACAGATTTTCATGTGTTGCTTTGATGTTAAAAATAATACATATCCTCATTCAAAGCTGTTTATTTGTGGGGGTTTTTAGCATGTCTGAATTTGTTTTTTCATTTAACTTGTATATTTTCAAGTTTTGATTACTTGCCTCCTATACCTGATTCAGTCCCATGGCCAAACAGCTGTGCCACAGTTCCCACTGAAGCTTTCCAATCAGAATAGATGTGTGAGACATTTTTAGTTAAGATGCCGTAACGATAAGGCAAGAAGATGTGACATTATACATCATTCTTTCCAGAAATGTGAGGAAAAGACAAAGTAACCAGGTTTACAGCATCAGTTGAATGTTTGCATGTGTTGAAATTGGAGATACCAAAATTGTAACATTTCCTCTTTGCCCTTGAAAGGTTTTTGTTTTATTTTTGCTTTTTTTTTTATTGTTTGTTTTGTTTTTTTTCAGTAGGGGGGAGGAAGGGGGATACCAAACTTGTAACATTTTCCTTTTTGCCCTTGAGAGGTTTTTGTTTTATTTTTGCCTTTTTAAAAAATTGTTTGATTGTTTGTTTTTCAGTAGGGGGGAGGAAAGGGGTGTTGCTAAGATAAATGTCTTCATTAATTTTTATAACAATAAAAATGGGCCTAATGATTAAAGAAAATGGATGCCCTGGGGGCTCACAACAGACTCATTACACGAAGAATCCTCACATGAATTATCAAGTTGAGATAGTAGATAAACAATATACATGTATTCAGGTGTCAATCATTAATCATCTAGCATGTACAGATATAATACGCTACATTCAGGCACAAACATCTTCCATGATGTATGGAAAGATGAGACAGATGAATGGTTGCGGACAGAGCAAGGGAGAAAATTCCATACTAAGGGAGCCTGGTAGGAGAAACATCCCAGGTCAAAAGTTTCCGCTTTGACATTCTTTTGAATCTACTGTCCTTCCCCTTATTCCAAGTGTCACAAGTTTACGTCTCTGTACCCTTCTGTATGTGACTGCCACTTTCATCTCTGCTTTGTTTAGTTCTAGATGAGATTTACATTATCATCACTACCAAAATGGCAAAAATATAACATGCATATTCAGATTTATCACCTTCATTGTCGAAAATTGTATCTTTTAAATCTAAAGACTTTGTTGAAGACCCTTATTTACCCTATAAAGTCTGATGCCCATTGTTATTGTTAGCAAGAATGACGAAGTAAACAGACAGAAAGAAATGACATAGAATACCTAGATGATTAAGAGTATCTGTGCCTGGAAACCAGTTGGTAAGGGTGGTCAGATGTATGCAGAGTCATTGTGTCACAAAATGGACCTGGCATCAAATGTTTACTACTTTTTACGCATAAAAATACCAAGCTGGCAACACTGGCACCTGAGTCTTTGTATTTTTAAGGAGTCGATGAGTGGCTCGTGGGACTGAATTAATTACCGTAGTTTTTGGACTGTGAGCTGCAAGTTTTTACTCAGGCCGTCAATCCCTCAGCTAATGCTACAACTTTTTTTTAGGTTTACTAAAACAAATTGTTTATATCTGGAGTGTAGTAATATAATAGATGACACTGTAAAGATGAGACTCTCCTTCGTCTCTTCTAGTCGGAGACAGAGGAGGAGGAATTCAATGGTTTAGATAACGATGGCACTCACTAAAGGTGTGTGTTTTTATACCTATGTCCAAAATGTTTTTAACTGTTTATTAATATAATTGTCGTCTACCAGTATTATTATCCATTTAGTCCATTGCAGCGTTTCTTAGATAAAAAGTTTTTTTTTTTCTTTTTAAGAACCAGGAGTTGCGGCTTACAGTCCGGATTGGTTTTTAGTCCAGAAATTATGGTTACCTTGAAATTATTGCAATTCTTGATCTGAAAAATCGTCCTTCCATTCCTAATCCCTCTGCCGTTGTTATATATTTGTTTTGAATATCTAAGAGAAAACAATGAATTTGTATATATTTTTGTGATGTTCTCTTTATCCTTTACTCTTTATTGTAAAAAAAAAAAACAAAAGAAAAAGAAAAAATATTGGAAAATTTAAACACTCAATCAACAATACACAAAATCTTAATGCTATATGATACACTGTAAGGAGGGCTGCTAGATGATGAGAAATCTAGAAATGCAGTGTTGGCCAGAAATATTAGACAAATTGATACACCTCATGCTGGAGGAAACAATAAGATGTTCAACTCGGTATATACATCTAAAGATAAATTACAGTGTGTCTGACTGAAATTATCTCTATTCTTCTTCCTATAGGTTTCTCAAGTCATAACTCTTTTGATCCTGGTGATTGTGACCTGATTCTCTTCTTTGCTTTGTCATTGTATTATGCGAAATGAAAATGAATGGCTTTCGGAGAGCTTTAATGGCCGCTTTTTAAAAATATTTTTTAATCAATGAAGTAATGATAGGCAACAGATTGTTTTGTGTCACCTCTTCCAAAGATATTTCGTAGCTCTGCCTGATCTATATCTGGACTAACGCCAAGATAAAAAAAACTTCTTTCTCTGCATATATCTCTCAACCTATTTTTCATCGGACATTTGGTGAAATCTCTTCATGGGTTGGCCAAATTGGTAAAATAGGACAATTGTCACACTCATTTAATAAATGCAGAGCTAATTTTTGACGTTTGTGGGTCAATACAATTTTTGAATACAAGGTATTGATTCTTTAATCTTGCTATGGCTTTTGGTTATTAAATAAGACTGAATAGAAATAATTTAGAATGCCTAACCAAAGACACTGAGTAAAAAAAAAACACATTCTTCCTGCACAGCTCAAAGTAGGTAAAAATTAGCATGAGGCAATTTTGTCAGTAGTTCTGAGTCTGACTGAATGCAACTGTAAAAAATATTTTCAGTAGTTCTCAGTCTGACCGAATACAACTGTATAAATACTATCAGTAGTTCTCGGTCTGACTGAATACAAGTGTATAAATACAGTCAATAGTTCTCAGTCTGAAGGAACACAAGCGTATAAATACATTCAGTAGTTGTCAGTCTGACCGAATACAACTGTATAAATACTGTCAGTAATTCTCAGTCTGACTGAATACAATGGTATAAATACTGTCAGTAGTCCTCAGTCTGACTGAATACAACTGTATAAATACTGTCAGTAGTTCTCAGTCTAATTGAATACAACTGTGTAAATACTGTCAATAGTTCTCAGTCTGACTGAATACAACTGTATAATAATCATAAGAAGACAAAAGGAATGATAAACCAGAATGAAAGCACAGGACAGTGCTTTGCTTCAAAATTGTCAAAACAATTGTGCTTAAACTGAGACAAAGATTTTAACAAAATGGGACACTGTTGCCATACACTAATGTCATTGTCTTGATGAGCATGTTGATGACCGGATGAAGACTGTCCAGCAGGTTGAAAATGGATGTGAGATTGTTATACGGTAAGATTGGAGCAAAACTTTTTCTTAAATAGGGCTTTAACATGTCAACAAACCCACTACATGTTCCACCAAGTCTTACAACTGAGTTGAAATGCTTATTGCATTCCCTTGTGAAGGATTCACAGCATTTGGAACGTTGTTGGTGTTTTTGATGGTACCAACCTTATGAAGAAGATTAAGGAGAGGACTTTTATGTCTTGAAAAATCTAAACCAAAAGAAGTTGGTTTTGTTGATGACGTTTTCAACCCTGTGATATCATTGATGCTCAACTCATCATTTTCTTTTTAATTTTAAGCTATACCAGTAGTGGAGCAAAAACCATTTTCTGGGGTGGGAATCTTTTTGTGGGATGTACCCCTCAATTATTTTAACATTTTGGTTCAACATCACTTTTCAACATCATAGGTTATATCAGCGACGGTGCTACTTTGACATGTTTATGTGCTGCCACACATGAGCCATAAGGTATAGCACAACTCGAATGACTCACCCAGTCACAGTATACTGACACTGGGCTGACCAGTCTTAAAATTGTTCTCATAATGCTGAGCACCAAGCGAGACAGTTACTAAATTGCCACTTGAAAAGTATTTGGTATGACCCGGCCGAGATTTGAACCAGCAACCTCTCGGTTCCATGGCGGACGTTCTACCACTAGACCATCGAACCCCTCAAATTTTTGGATCTATTATTTAAAGAAAATATGAAAAATAGCAAACAGATTTTCTGGCTGGCTTATTTATCAAACATTTCATGCATATCATTTACAGTGATTAAAAATGTTAAGTGTAGTATTTGTAAAGATGATGGCAACATTCATTCTATGTTTTGCCATTCATTAAGAACTTTGTATGTGTTGATACTTTTTTATGGGAGCTTGACATTCACATAAGAAGTAAATCTTGTAATCTCATTCAAACTTATAGGCATTTTTTATTGCCTTTACTCAGAATTCCTCTCCAGCGACCTCACTTCATATTTCAACAGTGGTGAAATGTTCACCTTTTGGGCGTGCCATATGTCTGCTTGATCCTAAAGCCTTCTACGGTTAAATGTATGGTAGTTTTGGAATCAAATTCCAAATTTTGTCATAGTAGGCAATAAGGAAATGCTGTCATGTGTTATGGAGGATTTCAGTCTGAATCATGGTAACCAGCATGTTAAGCCACCAAGCTTTTCCTCTTTAGCACTTGTTGTAAAGGCCTTTTTGAAATATCTGATGTTAAGCTGAAAGGTCAATCCTAATTTATTTGCCATTTCCCTTTCTGACGCTAATTTGAGGATCTAACTAACCATAGGCAAGTTAGTTGTGCTCAATCCCTAAACGTAGAAGTTGGAGTAAGATAAATTGAAGTATACAAATCTCTAATTATATAATTTTATAATTCGTAATTAATAATTTTAAATGAATAATAAAGGCTTTGGCATCATAATTACTCCTTGAATGTCTTAAAGTCATGTGCATCCTCTTTGAAATGTCCCCGGAAATGAATAATCGATGAGGGAATGTTTTGTTAAAGTCTTCATGAAGAAGGGAAGATGTCTAACAATTGTGTTGAAAAGACAAAGTCTCAAAAACACAGCTGTAAATTGTTAATTGAACACTGTGCTCATGTGTGATTTGTTTGTACTTCCTTTTCCTGTAGAATCTACTGATAATGATAGAAGTAATTGGAATAAATTGCATCTAAGCTACATAACACAAATCATTCTGTATACACATATATACATACATGCACACATATAGTCGTACAAACGGTGACCTAAGTAATATGTGCCAAGAAATGCCTGGTATTGGAGAGGGCCAGCAAATGCCTGATCATGCCAATAATGTGAATCAATAAGTAGATAATTTTCAAAATAGCAGAACTTGTGTCACAGATGTAAAATGGTGGGATGTTTTATACTTGTAGGTGCTTGCCATGATAAAAGGGAAGAAAAAGAAAGAGAGGAAGAAAGATTTTTTTTTTAATTTGTCTACGTCATTCGTCTGTTCTTCGTCGTTTGATTCCATCAAAGAAAGAGAAGAATAAAGATTTTTTTTTTTAAAGATGCGGAGGTTACATGGGGGTGGTAGTAGCAGCAAGACATTGGGTTCGTTTATTGTTTTCCATGACTGAATTGGCTACGTATATCTGCATATTCTTTACATACAAAATGAAAAATTATTTTGCATTTTTGGACTGGCTTGTTGTAATTCCTTCATTTCACTATTTTATTTGTTTGTCTGACTCTTGCCTTGTTTGGTTTTGGTGGGAAGTTGATGTGAAATAGAATTTGGCCATTTGTAATAATCTTTTAGTTTTAGAATTGTCTTGTTTTTTCTCTCTCTTTGTCCTCTTTGTTTTACCCAGTGTTTTAGACACTTCATCTTTAAGCTGCAGTGCTAAACAAGTCAGTTTTTGTATACTGCTGAACGTATTACCAATCAGATAATATTCATCTAATCATCCACTGCTCTCATTTGACTCCTTGGCTTAATTTTATAAACATTTGTTTTTAGCAATTATTTCAAAATCACCATAATCACGATGTTTTACAACTTTTATGTGTGTATTTATTGTTAAAAACTATTCTTTTCACTTATTTGGTGATTATTTTATAATCAGTGCTTGGCATGGAGAGTTCATAATGCATTGTAAATGTGAGTTTGTGTGATAAGGCAGCTTTGTTACAGTGTATTGATTTGTCTTCTTTGTACTTTTTACTTTATTTTCATTAAAATGGACTAAAGCTTAACCCATGAAACAAAATATAAAATATACCAGACAAACAAAACACAAAGTATTCAATATCTTCTTTTTTTCAATGTGTTTTAAAATTTTAAAATTTTTTTTTTTTAATATTTTTAAAAATTCTGTCAGAGTGCTAGAAGTTTCCATGCATACCATTAAACTCAGTTCTGTTAAGGTGTTATGTTGTCAAAAGTGTCTAAAAAATTATGGTCAGCAGCCCTGTTACCTTCTCCCCCCATCTCCCCTCCAGTCTTCTTTTCTTCTTTCTCCATTTGTTGTATCCCTCATTTATTTTCGTTTACTGGTATGTCTAAGGTAGGAACTATTCAGACTGTGTAAATTTACAGGTCAAGAAGAGAAATTGACTTCAATGACAGTGGCAAGTTTGATGGATTCAATTTATATAAGTTGCTTCTGTATTGACTTGTGGATTGTGCTTTTAAGCAGCAGTTTGACAGACTGACGTTGCTTTTAGGCAGTGTTGATACGCTGATGTTTTTAGACATCATGTTGATAGGCTCACGTTGCTTTTAGGCAATGTGTTGATAGGCTGATGTTTTTAGACAGCATATTGATAGGCTCACATTGCTTTTAGGCAGTGTGTTGATAGGCTGATGTTTTAGACAGCATGTTGCTAGGCTCACGTTGCTTTTAGGCTGATGTTTTAAGACAGCATGTTGATAGGCTGACATTGCTTTTAGGCAGTGTGTTGATAGGCTGATGTTGTGTTTAGACAACATGTTGATAGGTTGATGTGTTTTTAGACATCATGTTGATAGGCTGACTTTGCTTTGGGGGAATTTGTTGGTAGGTGGACTTTGCCTTTTGGCAGTATGTTTTAAGGAGGGTAGACTGATTCAAATCTCAATATAACTGCTCTACTGTAGTGAATGTTTTAATCCATGCAGAGTTGGTCTACTCCATGTTTCCCAGGTCTGCTCCCATACTGGCCAATCCCTCCAACCCCCACAACGGAAAAGGGACTAATGAGTTGTTTTGATTTTTTTATGGGATGCTGCAAATCGTTCCACTCCTTTGTTTTGTTTTGTTTTTTTCTTCAAAAATTTTTATAAGATGTTAATATTTCCCTGCCTCTTTTGTCTTTGATTTCTATCTCATTCCATTGTAACAATTTCAATTAGAATTTGTTGCCATTTTAATTTACTCCTTTAAAATCTTTGACCAATTTCTCTTATCAAATAAATATATATTTTAAAATATTTCTTATAAATCATGAATATATCATGCGAACATTATATCATCGATTATGCTATTTGTGACAGCTTTTATCTAAGTTTTTGTTACCTTCACACACACCTGGTGAAAAAGAAGGTCAGTTTGTCTATATTATGAATATACGTAAATACCTATAAATATAGATCTATATGCATTTTAACATGATGTATTAAAAATCAAAAACATTGAAATTATCCCCACTTGTTTACAATTTCATTGACTTTTACTGGCAACACCATAGGAGTGACTGTTGACATTGTATATAGCTTGTTTGCTTTATAATTATGAGTTTAACCTGACGCCCCAAAAAATCATGGAAATTCTTGCTGTTTGGATACCCAGCTCTTCCACTCAAAGGTAGAACTGGCCAAAAGCCAGATCAACTTACAAATACCATCAGTACCTTTGCAATCTACTTGGACGGAGTATTTTTGTACTTAAATAAAGAAGTAAAAGAAGTATACTTGGATGGAGTATTTTTATATTTGAATAAAGAATTTAAAAGAAGTATAGTTGGATGGAGTATTTTTGTACTTAAATAAAGAAGTAAAAGAAGTATAGTTGGATGGAGTATTTTTGTACTTAAATAAAGAAGTAAGAGAAATAGTTGGATGGAGTATTTTTGTACTTAAAGAAGTAAAAGAAGTATAGTTGGACGGAGTATTTTTGTACTAAAATAAAGAAGTAAAAGAAGTTTAGTTGGACGGAGTATTTTTGTACTTGAATAAAGAAGTAAGAGAAGTATATTTTAATTTGATTAGTCAGTATGTGTCAGCTGTAATTATTTGTCTACGTCATTCATCTGTTCTTCGTTTGTTTCCATTATCGTGATAAATCTGAAGGAGAAAGAAGATAAATAATTAGAAAATTTTTGGGTCTGGTGAGGATTCAAACCCCCTTCAATTGAAGGAGTTGATTTTACAGAAGTTAGAACACTTTTACCCTTATCAACATTTGCATGACAACGTTTTCCTGAAACGATTACTGCGTGTGAGTATCAAACAATTAAAGAAAGGAATAACAGGAACAAGATGTAAGAAACAGAAAATGGCAGACGATCCAGTCTTTTCTCGCACACCTTCATGGGATATAACTCGTTATAGGTATATTAAAAATGCACATAACTGCGTTCAATGTAAGTGTAAGTAAAAAAGAATTCAGCTCATTTTGTAAACCCTTTTATGAATGTTTTTAGAGGAGAGGAGTGGCGGGACTATATGGAATACTAGCCACCAGACATGCCAAGTTTTGAAAAATGAAATCGTTGACAGCTTCACCAAACCACGATATCACTTCAATTATATGCATGAGAGAACAATTCCCATGTGTAAACCAAACATAATATTAGCATAGCAATATTAATGTTAATGCACATAACAAAAGCAATATTTTTCTGGACCTACCCAATGTAACGACTAAACCAGAAGGTTGTCTAATTTATTAGCAATGAAGGAATGCCATTACACATTTCTTTACAAAAAATCTGTACAGATAATCCACTCCTATTGCCGACTGCTGGAGGAGGAAACAACCACAGCAATATCTTTATTGCAATCACACACAAGAGATTTTAGCCTCTTAGGGGACTCCTGACAGTGAAAACAATGCTATTCAAATGAGTTTATTCTGAGGAGGGTTGATCTCAACCCATTTAGACCCATGAGGCTTGTAGGGCTGGAGATCTGTTATCCTCCTCTTTGCCATTCGAACTCCAGGGTCCACGAAATCAGACATGAGGGTTGTCAGTCATCCACTTAGTCATATCTCTCATAAAGTAGAAAAATATTCCAGTTTTTACATAAGAGGACATCTTAGGGGCATAATCAGATGAACAAATTTGAGATCAATGCTAGATAAGCCCATATCTTCATCTCAACTTTCCCTATTACAACAGGAAGTACAATTAGTACTCTTCCTTGTAAGAAGGTTACTTTTGGTTTCTCAAGTGTTAAAAACATTGAAAAATGTTGAAAGGCAAGACTGGGCCAATCTCTGTTCAAGCGTTAAATTCTTTTCTTTCTGTTTTTTCTTTTTCTTTTATTTTCCATTCTTTATCCTTTGTGTTAATTAATGGAAACTCAAAATACAATTAGCAGGTCTGGAAAAGGGTAAGCAACTACAAAACAGAGATTTTGGAACGTGAAAAACATCTTGAATGATCAGAATTTAACAACTAAGCAAAGAATCATAATAAGCTCAATATTCTCTATTGCTCTCTACGGGTGTGAAGCCTGGACTATACATCAAAATGACATCAACAGAATGCATGCCTTTGAAATGTCATGCTACAGGACTGTCCTAAACAACAAAAAAATTAACAAATGAAGAAAGAAGGAGGAGACTAGACATAGAAAATAGCATTTGACGAAACATATCAAAGAGCAAAAATTAAACTATTTCAGCTATGTCAAAAGACATGTGTTTAGAAAAAATCCTGTGAGAAGGGAGAATAGAAGGTAACAGAACAAAGGGACGACCTTGAAGACAAAGGAAAGACGGTTGGGAATGAGCATCACTAAGGCTGGAAGACTGCTTTGGACAAGACCTTCGACAAACAGCATTGCTGGGTGGCTATGGGCCTGGGATTAACATTTCCAAGGAGCTTGTCAGAGCGGTAAGGTAACATAAAGTACGATAAGCGACAGAAAATCTCAGGTATGCAAGTATACTATAAAATCATATTATAACGCTTACTCTTTTTGTTAAACATTTTCTTTTTATCTTTCGCAACTTATTTTCCTCTCCAGCAAACCTTCGTATATGACTTCTGCATGTGAGAATATCTAAAGTTGTCAATAATAATAGCACTGAATGAGTTAAAATACCAAACAAAGAAATCATGCAGCACAGAGGATCACCTGATCAACTTCTACTTTTCTACACCATCACTGAATTCTTAATCCTCATAATCATTGATCGAATCGATTTAGATCATTAATCCAATCAGTAAGCCACTGTTTTACAGGATAAAACACAGAATTGATTTTTAGCCACATGAAACAACACAGGGCTAGACATAGTTGCATATTAATCAGATAAGATTGAATCAATTATATCTCCTCTTGAGTAAAGTCCTGCTTTGTTACAATACCTTCTCTGTAATGAATGAACACATTATCATCAGATGTTAGATAACCCATTATAAAAGGATGGCTATGTGTGTGTTTGTATGTGTGTGTGTGTATTTGTGCACATGTGTTTGTTTTTTAAATTGAGACAATTGAAAATCACCAGGGGAAATCAGTTGAGCACAATGAATTTACACTGCTCCAATTATTTAGGGTAATCCATTTTTACAGATCTCAACAGTCAATAACTTTCAGTCACTGTGGATGTTGTCGCTAGAAAATTCCTTCCAATTCAAAAGAAATCAAAACAGTTTAAAGTTTGGGCATTATTTTTCCTCCTCAAACTCCTCTTTGATTATTTCTTCAGCACTTTGCCATCATACCTCATCATAAACATACTTTCTCCAACAGTTTACAATGTGTGTGTGTGTGGGGTGGGGGAAAAGAAAATGGGGAAAAAAAATAAATTTTGAAAAAATATTTTTATTTCTTCATGGTAGAACTTATCACAGATGAGTCTGCACACTTTATAAAACTATTTAACACTGACAAGACACGTTAAAAAAGCAGATCTCGGTGTAGGTGTACCGTAACAACTGCCATGAAGCACAGGCTGATTCACATACACAGCATTAACCCCTATACTGCCACATTCCAGGAAGCCAAAGTGAATCACATGACTTGCATAAGATGCAAAGATACTAAATCCTCTTCAAGACTTATCAAAGTATGGATGCATCTTTTGAAGGTATGTTAACAGGAAAGGCAAAGATTTAAGGTCTACGAGAAGGTTCAGGAGCATATAATTTACTTTCATTAAAACCCAAACATTAATTTAATTTGCACATAATTAATGTGAATAATGACGGCAAAATGTAAATTACAATATATTATAATGAACATGAATGAATAAATGAATGACTGAATGAATAAATGAATGACAGAATGAATAAATGAATAACTGAATGAATAAATGAATGAATTTATAAATAAATAATGGAGTTGTAACCAACACCGTTGATTATTTACTTATAAATTCATTCATGTAACCATCCTCCATTTTTCTAAGTATTTCTAGCTGGAACAATAAACTTTATTGAATTGAATGGATGATTTGTTAGCCCAGCCCCTTTAGAGGTCTCCTCAACTCTCTTACAAATCTATACTGTGGAACTCATCAACAAAAGACAACAAAATATAAATTTAAAAAACAAAACATAACACGAAACAAATGGCAGGAATAGATTTAAGGACAAATAAAACGACAACATAATTCGGCTGTGTGTCTCACTGAAAAAGTTATTGCTGGATGACAGGGTGAAACACTTCAGGATGAAAGGTCGAATTTTGAAAATAATATGACACAGGACACATCTAATGTATACCTGAGTGTGCTCCTGAATTTGATTATATGTAGGCATGCATGTGTATGCATTAAAAGAAAATCCAGTTCATTCTACTGAACCTTAAGATACCCAAACCAGTGTCCAACACCAATCGCAGAGGTCTCGGCCAAAGAAATGCACATGCTAATTGATAAACAAATTAAGTTAATTTTTCCCTATTTTATGTTGCAAGAGTGCCAAAGTAGAATTTCATAAAACTTTCAACCTTTTCAACTCCATGACAAATAAGAACATATCATTCCTCTCTTTATTAATTTCAGGAAGCAGCTAAAAACATCACCTGCAAATTGTTCAAAACTGATATTATGATACGCAGGCACTCCTTCAATCATCCTCAGGTACTTCATCAACAGCAGGAGCACCTTGCTCGTTGGGTCCGGTGACGTCTGCTTCTTCACTTGATGCCAACATGACATTTCCCTCAGCATTTTCCCTCATCTTGCGGGTATGTTCGATGAGTGAGATGCAGACAAAGACCCAGTTATACAGCTGTTGGGCTGGTATGGAGCCATGCTTGGCGACAGCTCCATGGGGTACAGCTTTAATAGAAAGAAAATTATGAGTCTTTTTTATAATCTGACTAGAAAAGAAAGTAATTTGTGCCGAAAAGAGAAATGAAAATATCAACAATCTCATAATGCATAGTGAAATCTATTTTAAATGACACAACTTAAATTACACCTCTGAATGCCAGTTCTATTCAAGCATAATCGAATAAGTGAACTCACATAAAATGAAAAAAGAAATGTTCACCACACTATGAATGGAGAATGAATTTGAGGTAAAAGCAGGTCACAAAACATTCAGAGATATTAAAAAAATATCAAAGGTTCCAATGGTAATTGCATATGAAGAACTCATTAAGAAAATCACATAATCACTAGAACTGAGCTGACCACTAAATGAACCAACTTAAATTTGAGATTAAGAGTTTAATGTATGTAAAAGCAAAAAATACATCCTCGCCTAGCATGACTTGTATCCAAATATAACATACAGAGTATCAAAACAAAACAAAAAAAACCCACAAGAACAGTCAAAACCTTATAACTTTAGAACAACAAAAGCAGACACATCAAAATACGGCACACTTAAAATTTGGCTTAGGGGACAAATTATCTCATTTCAAAGATATGTATTTGCAACCTTAACATAATACAGTTTTGAAAAAAATTGTCAGTTTCATAAAAAAGCCTGTAAAGTCAAATAAGACCATGCAAAAAAGGTTTCA
>JAOWAY010094423.1:0-11170 GCA_028565895.1 Goniobranchus geometricus
CTACTACTACTACTACTACTACTACTACTACTACTACTACTACTACTACTACTACTGCTACTACTACTACTACTACTGAAAGATGAATGAAAAGCCGATGAATTCATGACTTGAACGTAACATGTTCAGCCTATTCATCTGTTCTCAGATCAACTTTACTTTTTCACAAAGCAAGGCATGAAGCCAATGAGGGACAGTCGTTAAAATGCCTTGTTTGTAGGAAAATATTTGAAACTAAGCAGGAACTGAAAAAACATGTGGATGGTCACAACCGATATAAGCCAGATGTTGTCAAGATGCGTAATCATCAGTGTCCTGAATGTGATAAAACATTTGTTAGCAGCAAGGATGTAAGGAGGCACCTGATTACTCACACCAAAGAAAGGTTTGTAGATAAAGAAAATCACTGTTATTTTATTGCTCATGTACATGTCAGAATTGGGAAGGTATAATAATAAGTGTTATGTTTTAGAAGCAAATGCTGCACTCACCGAGGTCCATTTAAGGAAATGTCCACCATAACAAGGCCTGTAGTAATCCTCCATTTTTGTCCATTCCTTCTGTTGTCTAAAATTAAACCACTTCTCTAATGGGGGAGTGATTGTGGTCTTTGCAATGAGGTCACATCAGATTGGTGATGCTTTTGAATGAGTGAAATAATGATCTCTCACTTTATTCATTTAGTCTAGTGGATGGTTTTATTGTCTTTTCACCAAGCAAGATGCATACACAGACAAGGTGGACTTGCCAGCAACTGCCGGTACAAATCTTTTTTTTTTTAATCCTTGAGGAAAGTCTGATAATCCGTATTACGGCCATGCAGGAGCTTTGAGCCCCTTTCAACCATCCCGCTTCTTATCAGCACCTATAAAGATGCGGCTTGATCATGCATGTATTCAATTGTCATGAATGTGTGTGTGCTGTGTATTGAGGAGGTGAGACAAAGGCTTGTTGATGATGGTCATTCTAGGCTGACTGTGTGAGTGTGAGTGAGAGGTTAGGGGGAAACACACTGCACCGAACCTAACATACTGAGATGGCGCAAACAAAAATCAACTAATTATTATAGTGCACTACTACAAAGACTCCTGCCATTGTGGAAGTAACAAAGGGAGATAACTGAGGTCATGAACAACAGATGTGTACATTACTTTACTTATTTTTCAGTAGTTCCTTGCTCTCATCGCTCAAATGATGACCTTGTTGAATGTGTCAGTTGTGTAATCATTACCTTTGCTTATGTTCATTTTCCCTTTTAAGGTAAGAGTATTCTTGAAATGATGAGATGGAGAACAACAAATATTTTTTTAAACAGACTATTCTGAATGATTTGGGAAAAAATATTTAAACATGGGATCTCATGGCTGCTTTGAAGTGTTTATTTCCATTTCCAGTTAATAAAGATAGTGCCCACTTCAGTTTTCTACTTTTGGAATTTTTAAAGTTGAAAATCGTGTTGCAACATATAATGTTGTGGCCCCATCGATGAGCGCATTGTATATTGGGGCAACAGTGACAGAAAAGAGTAATGGGTTTCTATGAAAAAGTTACTGAGTTTTTAAAAATGTGCATCAGCAAAAAGCTTTGTTGGTTGTGATAGGAAAAGGATTTGGAAACCAGTGATGCATTGGTGGTAGGATTGCAATCAATTAGTGACGTTATTCAATCAATTCGTCTTTGCTTGTGAATATCATTGTGGTTACAGTTGGACGATGTGTAGTGCGTTGGGCTTGCAACTTAAAGGTTGCGGGTTGAATTCCCAGTAAGGACATTGTTATTAACCCTAATTGCGTCTGAAGAGCAGTTCCTTTGCTGATGCTTGGCTTATGGTAAAAGCCAAAAGACAAATTTCCGTTAATGGATGAATATATTAGTATTTTGTTTCATTTGTTATTTATGTGCTATACATGCATCCATCTTGTCTACTACATCTTCATCATGTATATTAACCCTTTGAAGGTGATAGGGCCGATCTATTGATCAGGGTCCGAAGTGCGAAAAAGACGCTCCATCAGCCCTTAAAACAAACCTTTCAATTGGCCAGTTATTTTTATTTTCTGCCAGATTGCTTCTTTTATAAACACCGCACATCTAAGCCTTTCAGTCTATGTTGAAGCAGAGTGCAGGGTGTTTTCTCATCCCTTAAAAGTTTTTATTTGTTTACATTCAACAACACAAAATGTCAGCATTTTAGACAGTGAAACAGATGACATTATCATTACACACTCTGATTTTTCATTCCAGGTAGTGAATCTAAAACATGAAAATATTGAGGAATGCATTGAACGTAAGAGTTCATAATTCTTGTTTGAAGAGGGACAAAAAGTTATCACTTTTTTGCATTATTTATGCAAATCAGTTGACCAAATTTACATATTTTAAAACTTTGGCCATAAATGATATGCCAATTATCAGCTTGTTCAATTTTGTTAGAGAATATGTATGGTTTTATATAGGTGAAACAATTGTCTCATTTTTTATGAATTTTTTAAAAATTCAGGGTACGGATCTTATAGTACTCAGAAAGAAGTATTGTCTTTTTTGCGTAGTGGCATTTAGCTCCATCTTTAAAGGGTTAAAGCAAAGCAACAAACAAAAATTCCATCAGCATGTCTTATCCAAACATTAGTATGCCTACAGTTGGTTGTAAAAAAGCCTCCCAATTGTTCTCACATGGCAGCTGTTCCGTTGTTGGTAAAAGTTGGTTGTAAGCTGTCATTGGTAGCGGTATTGCAAGGTTTTATTGTCAGTTTGCTTTTCATTGCAGATTGACCAGAATTTTTTTTCACTCATGCTCAAGAGCTTTACGAAACTGTAATGTTGCTCATTAACTTTGTCTGCAAGGCAATAATATTAAAACGGGTTTATTCAAAGTTATAAAATTTTGTTTATCTTCATGATAAGTAAGCCGTATTTTTTGAGTTTCATTGAAATTTTGTTATTAATTTCTTTGAATTCTTTGTTGCTGTTGTCCTAGCGATAGATTTATTTAGGTAAAAACACAAAATAGGAGCTGAGTTTTTATTACTATGATGATAGTTTAACTTTTGATTTTTCACCACAGGCCTTTCCTCTGTGAACACTGCCCTCAAACATTTGTGAGAAAGGATCACCTTCGTCGCCACTACACTACTCATCACAAGGTAGAGATTTATGAAAGCCAACTGAAGATTAATCCATTTGGATGCAGTGTTTGTCTGAAAGTCTTCAAGAAACAAGAATATCTTGATTATCACATGAAAGACCTCCATCCTCATGGAATTCAAGAACCAGAGATATACACTGCTAAACCTTCTAAAGAAAGAAAAGCTCACACCAATACATTGCATCAAGGGACACCAAAGGGGAAAAAGACTTCAGAGACAGGAAAGAATGAAGTATATCATATTTATTTTGATAACAGAAACACAAGATCTCTAGAAGCCCCTCAGCCTGTTGTGCCAACACAGAAAACAATATCTCAACCTCCCCAAGAACTTTCAGTTCCAAACCAGTTGCTTCATACTCATAATCAGTTACAGCATCAACAGGAAGCCCCTGTTGATATGCTTCAAGTCCAGCACCTCAGTCAAGCCTTAGGTCTCCAACCTGTACAGGCACCCAAGTTGACAGTACCTCAAACTGTTGTTCAATCCTCTGATTCCCTTCCTCTCCAAACATCATCCACCTCTAGGAGTGGGCTATCCATAAAACAGTCCCATATTAAAAGATTACCCATCAGTGTTCAGCATATTATTAAAAAACCTTTGAAACAACTGAAACAACAAAAACAGCAACATCAGCAACAACTTCAGCTGGATGTTCAGCAAAATCAAGGACAACAACAACTACAGCAACATCCAAGACTTCCCCAACAGCAGCAGCAACATCAGTTATCCCAGCAACAGGTCTCAACCAAAGAGGCACATTCAGTTGTACAAAATCATCATCTTGAATCTCTACAGCAACATTTGCTGTTGCAGCAGCAAATTCAGCAGCAACTTCAACAACAGCAACAACAACAACAGCAACAACAACAACAACAGCAACAACAACAACAGCAACAACATCAACAACAGCAAAACCAGCATCACATGCAGGTCACTCAGAATTTCAAAGAAGATAGTGGTCAGTCTTTGGACAATATAAGTTCTCAAGAGCTTCTACTAACAAGTAATACTAATGTCTTGAATTTGGTTTCCAGCTTTGATCCCTCAAAAGCATTGGAATGGTCGGTAATAGATGATCTCAATAAGACTGACAACTCTAAATCCAATGGTGCCATGGTGAAAGAAGCCTCTTCATCAAATTTAGGGGCAAATACTCCTTCAGGTGGCAAGGCGGACCACTGCTACGTCAATTCTGTGACAACGCAAATTCCATCCAACTTGACCTCTGACCTGTCATCCACCGTTTTGCCTGTTTCAAATTCTGACAGCTTAAAAGCTTTTGTTCCAGATAGACAACTAAAAAATCTGACAGAAGAGGAGTGTCAAGGTATCTTGAACACTTTACGGGGAATGCTCTCTCAGCAGCAGCAGCTACAGCAGCCACAAAGTGGAAAGGAACAGCAGTTGCTGCAGCATCAATCAAATGATTTAGGTGTTCAACAAGGCACTAGCAATTTTCCCCTTGGATGGCCTACAGGCTTGACTGAATATCCCACAAATCTGACAGATGCGTCTTTACAAACAGAGAATGCAGTAGCCAACCAGAATGTTGGAGCAGCAGCCAATTGGATCATCCAACTTCCCGTTGTTTTAGATCAGTCACAGATATCCCCACAGATTGGGATTCAACAGCAGTTAATGCAACAACAACAACCACAACCAAATACCCAGGTTATCTCACAACAACATCAAGGACAAGCAGCATTGATACAGCACCAACATTCCCAAACCCAGTTACTTCAGCAGCAGCAGCAACAGCAAATATTGCAGCAACATCAAACACAGCAACCATAATTATTCAAACCATGACCGATGAAGGAAGTTGAAAAATTAAATTTTCCTGTGGACATAAAATTGACTTTTAAATGCTGTTTTGCCGTTGTGAAAGAAAATCATCAAACTTATTATTATTAATGTTTATGATTAAATATAACATAGTATAAGTAAAAACTAATTCTGTAGGGATACGCAAATTTTCCTCTTGTACAGAATTACTTGACAATTCTTTTCCCCCTTGAATTTTTGCTCAAAATCACTTCTGCTAATTTTGTATTGTTTATGTCCCCTTACCTACTCAATTTGAGTGGAGATCTAAAAATAATGACATGAGAAGGAACAATGGCTGTGACTTTTTTCTCTCTCTTTTTTGTTCATCTTTTTAAAATCAAATTTAAATTTCGTGATTTTATGTACTGACATGACAAGGAGAAAAGAGAAGATTTAAGTTTAAATCCAGGCTTTAATAATCTTAAAACAATGCCAAACAGATATGAAATGGAAGAAGTTTCAAGACACCACAAGAAAAGTCACAAATGTCTAGAAACACAACATAACGTAACAATACATATATTATGTCATTCTTACGTCCTTGAAGTCATCACAAGCCATTACGATCGGGCGCTTTTGGTATTCTAGTAGAAGGTCAAGTGGCGAGTGGCGATGTTACATGAACATCTGGAGACAACTCAGATTCATGGTTGGCCACAGAAATATCAATCTCCAAATCAACTGCGGACTGGATAGGATGGGTTCTGCATCATCATTCTCGGTGGAAGTGGGGCGTGGACAAGGAGCCCGGTCACACAGGGAGACGGACGATTCCCTCCCATAAGGATATTGGACGTGGGCATAAGTAGGATTCACCTCCACCAGTTCAATGGAGTCAACAAGTGGGCTAGTAGAATGGGGATGAACAAACCTGCATAACATTACAGGCCCAGGTTTGAGCCAGGAAGGAAGAGTTGTTCCATATGTTGACTGTCTTTGGAAACTAAAGAATTGCTCATGAGGACTTGTGTTTGTTGCAGTTGAGAGAAGTAATCTGATTTAGTGTAGAGCCTCTGGGATTACCACCTCCCGATCATACACTTGCATTTTTTTCGATTGAAGAGCAAGTTGAAGTGTCTTCCAGATGATGCAATTATATCTCTCAACTTGACCATTACCGTCAGGATGGTATGGGGTACTTTGCTGATAGTGATTCCTGAATTTGTGAAATAAAAGATGGTCCTCTGTCTGAATGGACATACCTAGGTGTTCCACACAGTGAGAATAGATGTTCAAGACACTTAATCATCGTTTGTGAATGCATCTTTGGACAGGGGAAGGCGAATGGGAATCATGTATAGATTTTGTGTAGATGATGGCAGAGGCTCTGTAAAATCCATGCTTAGACGTTCCATGTGTTGAGTAGCTTTCACTACTGTGGAAGACTCCGGTCAATAGAAGGTGGGCTTTATTTCAGCACATATTTTGCATTTGGCACATTCATGTCTGACATCTTTGGTAGAGAATTGGAGATTCTTAGATTGTGCAAAGTGTAAGAGTCGAGTAACCCTGGAATCACACACTTTATTTTGGAACGTTGATAATTATCAAACATAAAACGACTTATTGGGATGTGCTTAGAGAAAGAAGATGACTCCGTTTTCTCGCTGCCTTGATTATGGTAGTAGCCTCCTTTTCAACTGTGGGATAATGTAGTTCTCTGCCTTGTAAAGTGGGTGACATGAAAGCAACAGGTCACCGATGTAGGTTGAGGATCGCAGAGACGGCAACATCTGATGCATTGCATTCAATAACAAATGGTGAATCTTCATCAATACAATTGAGTGAGGCCTTTTGAATCTTCTCTTTTAAAGCAACAAATGCCTCCAAAGCTTTTGAATTCTGTTGAAACGACCTTGTCTTCTGTAAAGGCTGCACCTTATCATAAAAGTTGGTAATCCACTTCATGTAGAAGGCAAATAAACCAAGGGTCCTACAGAGAGAATTGAGAGAGCTTGGCACAGCAAGTTCTTGGAGTGGTTGGAGTCTTTGGAAAAATGCCCTTTTTTTTTTTACACATGTACTACAAGTCACCTTGCATTCTGGCAACTGTTTCTGTCATGATACTCCTTGCCACAAAAGAAGCAATTCTTTTTAGACCTGGATGATACAGCAGCAGAAAATGACTCATTCTGCCAACTGTTAGCCTCATGCAATGAGATCACTGGCTCAGAAATAGGTGAAGACTCCGAATTTGAAGCTATGATGGGTAACTGTGTGGAGGTTGAAGACTTTGGAATGGTGCTGTCATGGACAACTGAGTAGGCTATCGAGTCCCTTTGAGCTCTATCCAATAGGCTGGCCTGATCAAAGGCAGTCTTGAGGTCTAGAGTTTTCTTCTCAAGTAGATGTTGTCTTACGACTGAAGATAAGATGCCGTTGATGAAAGTATTGCAGATAATTTCTTCTCGATACTGTTCAGCTGAAAGGGCTTTGAAATTGCAATTTTTACTTAACTTGCATAAGAACTCGTCAATGATTCTTTCGGATGTTGTTTTTGTGACAACAGAACATGTCGAGCAGAGATTTCATTTGGCACTTTCATGTAGTTCTCCTCAAGAGCGTTTAAAGCAGAGGAGAAATCAGCACATTCCTCTATGTACTCGAAAATGTCTGCTGAGACATAGGTCCAGAGGGTCCTTAACTTATCTGGGGTTTCAGGTCCACATTCTTCAATAAAATTTGTGAAGGTTCAATACCAGTTCCTCCACGGTTTGGTAGCTGTTGGGGAGTGTATTTCCAACTGTTTTGGTTTGAGTAGAGAGGCAGCCCTGTCCATGATGATGGATTTCTAGATATAGATTTTGATACCAGCATTGAACAAACGCTTTACTAGTTTAAGAGGCCTGATGCATCTCTCTGCCCAGTTTATCAATTTCAAAGTTATTATATTGACAGGACAACGAGAAAAGAGAAGAGTTAAGTTTAAATCTAGGCTTTAATAATCTTGAAACGATGTCAAACAGATATGAACCAGAAGAAGTTTCTTGACACCATAAGAAAAGTCACACGTGTCTAGGGATACAACATAACGTAACAATACATGCATTATGTTATATATAATGACAGCTATAAAACAATACAAAGAAGTGAATTATAGCAAAACAAGCAAAACATAAACTGTGCTATATGCGATAGAACAAGATAGGAAGTTAACATAATGTAGTGTTAAGACAGGTTTCATCTAAGCATCCAACATACTGTCAATCACCTTAAAAGTGATTTTTCTTTAAACATGTTACTACTCAAGTGCTTTCTGTAGTGTTGTGGCTTAGTGCAACAATGGGAGTAGTATATAAGCTTGGAAGCAAAACTGTGACATGCTCACATCTCTCAAAGGGGATTTCACTCTCTTAGCCTAATGTCAATAACCAGGGATAGAAAAATGAGGACAGCCATGTGTTTGGCTGAAGTGGGATAAGGATCTTTTTTTTTTTTTTTAAATATTATGTTTATGTACCGAACACCATTTAAAGCTCTTGACTTTAAAAATGCACTTTGTTTCTTAACTGAAGCATTCCAGTTCCAGGTTTAATAAAAACTTCTCACTAACATAGAATCTATGAATACACACTGTGAGATTCAATTGTAATAATTTTTGTGAACACTTTGATGCCTGCCATTTTGAGTAATGTTGTTTTCAAAGGAAATGACCAAATGCTGTTGTTTAGGCGATAATTTGCATTTGCAAACGTGAAGACTGGTCTGAAAAGCCATTGCCCAGCAAATATTATTGTCTACCAATGCTTTCATCTTTCTGTTATCTATCTCTTCTTTTAAGTTTACGTTTTATAGAGTTCTCAAAGTCAAAAGCTTGGTTGCATTAGGAAGAATATCTGGCACAAATGCTTTCTGAAAACATGAAGTCTTAAACAGACAAACTGCTGTAGCAATCCCAAATTGGAATTTGTGCTGACTTGATTTTTGAACCTTGTGTCATAAAAAGAAATCCGAGATAACAATGGCTTTGTATTCTACCTTACTCCTTCGATTGAACCCTATTTGTGTGAAACTGAAACTCCCTGGGAAATGATTGATGACTTTGTCACTTGTTTTGTGACAACATGTAGGAGTCATGGTGAGTGACAGAATATAGATATATCCCATTAGAGTAGTGCGAGGCATAGTTTCTAGGAAGAACTAAGAAGAATTTATGTTTGCTTGCAGTTAGTTTTGCATTGCTTGATGATAGAATTTTGTATAAGACAATGCATCTTATAAGAACTTACTATTTTTTCACACACAATTTTTCAAGTATTTAAAATCTGACATTGTGTGCCATTATGAAAAGATATGAGAGGATATTTCTTAAGATTCATGTACAATTTCACAAACTGATATTATGATGTTCAAGTCTCATATGTGTGTTAGATTAAGTAGTTATCCATTTTATTTCAAAGGCATTGCATTGGTACAACTTTTCTGACTGTTTTGTTTCAAATTTTTCATCTCATGGCTGCTTACAGTTTCAGGAGCATAAGGCAGCGACAAAATATCTCCATTTACAATATATTTATTAATTTGCTTCTGCACATTTGTCTGATTTTGTTCCATTATTTTCGGATTTCCTATCTCTTCTATTACTATTGTCTTTCATCATTTTCCAAATTTTCCTCCTCCTCCTCCTCTTCCTTCCTCCTCTTATATAATACTGACTGACTCAGTCACACAAAGTATCACTGTCAGTGCACACGTTTGGGTCAAAACTCCAATTTTGTTTCTCTGTGTCCTGGGTGATGAAAGAATCCCTTGAAGATTGAAAAGAAAAGTATATAAGATTTTGATAAGGCTGGCAGGGTCATATGGCCTGAAGACTGTGACGTTGACAAAAAGGCAGGACAAAGAGCTGGAAATGGCTAAGGTGAGAAAATAAAAATGGTCCCTTGGATGGCAAGAAAAGATAACGTGTCAAATGATAAGATTTGCAAAACAATTAAATTGGAAAGTGTGTTAACAAAAACAAGAGAGAGTAAACCACAATGGTTTGGACACATCAGGAGATGTGAGGAAGAATATCGTCCCTGTAACCCTCTAATTGTCTAATTTTTTTTTAGGAGAGTCAAAAAATGTTGGTATTCAACATCAACAAGCCTGAAACAATTATTATATTATGCAAATAATCATTTGAAAGGTGTGTTTAGATAATATAACCACAGTGATTTTTGAAAAATCCCCTCATGGTTTTGACAGGACTTTGTAATGAAGTGTTTCTGTAGTTTTCACAAAGAAATAGGTCCTGAAAATTGGAAGTGATACGGTTATAGAATTACACTGATGATATGTGGGTAGGAAGGTGTTGAATATGGAACGTGATGTCAAGACGGGGAGAGGACGCCCCGAAACACGATGATTAGGCAGAGTTAAGAATCCCATGGGAGATTTGGGCTTTGAAGAGGATGATGCAATGGATTGGAAACTGTGGCGTTGTGGCATTTGACATGGCAACCCTGCAGACAATGGGACAAGCTGAAAGAAGCAGATGAAAAAGAAGGTTGTTTTTTTTCTTCTGCGTGTATGAGTATGAGGGTAGTTGGCTGAAGACTATTTTTAAAAATTGTCCAACCAACCACTGCATTTGACAAAGAGTAGCATGATGTTGCATAATCGTGGCACGTTGTTCCATAATCTTTAAGTGCCTAAAAAAAAATAAGTCTTAAGTGGCTGTTAATTTTGTATGTTGGTAGGGTGTGAGTTTGAATGTCTTATTTTCTAGTCCGATGGCTGTTTGGATTAATATGATTTTGGTCCAGTGGTGTACAGATAAGTCCTTTTGGCGTTTGAAAAATGCAGCAACTTTATTTTAGCTTTCTGTTCAACTAATATTATCGATCCTTTTCATTTAAGATTTGATGATGTCTTACCAGTTTTTCTGCTGCCCTCCTGCTTTCTTTTACTTAAAGGTGTCCAGGTCAAAGCTATAATAATAACGTTAATTGTCCATTTAGGCACATTGTCATTTGTGCAGAATGATGCTCTCGTACTTGTACTCTCTTCTTGTGTTTATGAACTTTTTGTTCACAATTTCTTTTTGAACATCTCATACATGATATTGTTTAATTAATATTATTTATGCTTTCAATTATACATCAGAAATTACGGAGATATCTATTTGGTTAGTATTCTCTCTCTCTCTCTCTCTCTCTCTCTCTCTCTCTCTCTCTCTCTCTCTCGCTCTCTCTCTCTCTCTCTCTCTC
>JAOWAY010094534.1:0-11169 GCA_028565895.1 Goniobranchus geometricus
TGCAATAGACCAGCATTCTAATCAGAGAGTGATGGATAAAGTCTGTCACTATCCACTTCATGCTCCAGAAACCAGGATAAGCTCCGGCCCTATGAGCCGATTTGGCTTGAAAGGACTACTACTATATTAACTAAACTTCCATCTCCATTTTCATATCTTTTGAAATGTTGTACGAGTTAAAGATGAAATGTTTTTCCCCCCTTTATCAACAGACCGTCCACACAACCCTATGGTCAATGCTGGGGCTGTGGTAACCTGTTCTCTCCTCAAACAAGGCATGAACATGGCAGATAAATTTGATTTTGTGAGTTTTTACTTCTAAACAACCTTAGCCATTTTCTCATGTTTCTTGTAATTTTTGTTTAGCACCAACGTTTTGGTCTGGTATAACCACCTCCAATATGTTCTGTTTAGCGTACCATATCTTCCTAACTTCCATCAATATATATTCGCTTACGTATTCATATTTTTTTCTTACATGGTAATGTCATATGATGCATTCTAATGTCTAGCGTCATTATGACTTATGGTGTGAGGCTATTTTGTAGCTATCTCGGCCTGAATTGTGGGAGGGGCCATCTCTCTGTATTCGCTGTGCTCTGAGCTTTTGACCAAGGTTGGCCAAGTTTTTAGATTTGAAAAGCCTAGTGTATTCACATATGCCTCTTCCCTGTACCTTTGACAACTGTATTTGTTGAGCCCTTTATTTCGTAGAACAGTCAGGTAATGTCTATATTCTTCCCTTTGTAGAGAAATTCTGTATATGGTTATGAATACAAGAAGTGAATAGGAACTTACTGGGTAGAAGGCCATTGAGAATATTTGTTTAGTGAACATATATTGTAGAGTTGTAGTTCTTTCATTGAACTTCTTGAAACTTCAGATCATGTTTGTTTTATTTTCTTAGCCATGGGGAAGAACCATTCACAGTAAATTTAGGATATTTTGTTTTTCTGTCAGCATCCAAGTGCCTATTACTTGTGACTTGTATTGTGGTATCTATCGTAACAGTCAATGTAATGAATTTTGCATTCAATTTGAATAAAATGTTGACAAAAGACTATTTCTTTTTGCACTTTCAGACTTTACAAAGGTTGAAGGAGTTGGCCGGAGGAGAATATGTGTCTTTCAACAACTCTGTGTAAGTTGGTTTTTTTTTTTTCTCTTTCGGCAGTAACATTTCATTCAAGTAGATGTGGTTGGTGTAGTTAACTTGCATCTTCATGTATGTAAAGAGATATGATTTTTTTTCTGAAATAAAAATCCATTTAAGTGACTCATGAATACTTTTTTATTCCCTTATAAACAGATTTCTTTCTGAGCGGCAGACTGCAGACAGAAATTTTGCTATTGGATATTACCTAAAAGAAAATAGAGTAAGAGGATGTTTGCTTTTCTTTCACTGTATTTTCTTCCTTCTCATATGTACAATATTGGTCTTCTGTTAATTTAGAACCTTTTTAGGAAGGTCATATGATATATCAGGTGTCTTAATTAATGTAACAGTTTTTAGATTTGCCTCATCTCTTTTCTCTGTGCATTGACCTTTGCCTTATATATCATTCTGAAGAGCAAATCAAGAAGACTCCATTGTTAAATAAATTTTAAGCACTTTACTTGAAAACTATGAATGGGATCTACAAAAACCTGAGCCAACCCCAAAACAGCAATTATACAATATAACTGACGCATAAAGGCAAGTTACAAGCATTTATCATACTGTGTGTGATCACCGCAAGCAAGAAATAAAGCTCCAGACAGAGAGAGTTCAGTATATTTTAAGGATGATTTTCTTCCTTTTTTTTTTCTTTTTTTTAAAAAAAAGCTTTGAGCTAAATTCTCTGATCAAAAGTCAGACTACCTTTAGACTGTTGTTTCGACAGCTTTTCTCATTTTGATAGAAATTTACTCACCTGTTGTGTCCATTTAACACAATAAATTTTACTGATTTACCTACTCTTTTTGGCATTTCTTTTTCAGTGTTTTCCAAAGGGGACAAATTTGCATGAACTTCTAGACTTCTACTTTCAGGTGTGTAATACATTTTATTGAAGAGATAGAATTTCAGCTAGATAGATTTTACTCGACATTACCATCCCCTTTTTGTTTTCTTAAAGAAAATATTTGATTTATGAGTTTGTCAATTATTTATGTTTACAGCTCATTAAAAAATCTCTTTCCCTTATTCTCTACTTAATTTTTGCCCTTCTATGGAGGTAGAGTGAAAAAACAAACAAGGTTACATCATCGTCATCTGATGATGAAGCCGCATCTTTCTATGGATAAGAAGCTGGATGGGTCCCGATAAAACCGCAGCTCGGTTCTTGAGTTAGGTTGAAAGGGATTTGGTACTCCTGCACGGCCGTATTACAGAGTACTAAACTTTCCTCAAGGAAAAAACAAAAGAAAAAACAACAAACAAACAAAACAGCATTGCTCACCATCACACTCTTTTGATTGTAAATCCTGTATGAGTATTATAATGATTGCTTTATTTGATATCAGCATTACCCTCATCATTTTTGTCATACTTGGTATTTCCTTCTTTACCGTCTACTTCATCCCCAAGCTAATAAAAGTATGCTGTATTTATTCACATCACTTATAGTATCTTTCACTTTATAGTCTCCTTTGTCATACAGAGGAATTACAATTAAGATAAACTGGCTTTAGATAAAATCTTGCTTAAGATAACCCATTTGTCCAGTCCAATTTTCCACCCCTATATACTTCTACTGATCGAAGTCCAGTTTTAATTAATGTGAATTGCTCTCTGTCCATTTACAATAAACCTTTCTTAGTTTTCATTGCCTCTCTTTCTAAGCTTGAAAACCTCGGCTGCAAGTGGGAGAGTGGTTTTGCACACCCGTATGGCTGTTTCTCACTGGGATTCTCCCCTATCACCCATCCCTTGTCCCCTCAGCTCTTCCTTTGTGGAAAGCAAAGGTCACAAAGCCTCAGATCTAGATCTAGGTCACAAGACTATTACGTATCCCTCATTTTGAATGAAACATGGTTTTCTTGGAAATGATTAAGTTAAACATTGCGTGAGATAAACTTCTTGATTGGTCTGAAGGAGGTTAACTGAAGCAGACTCCACTGTATGTTTAGAGATTTGGAAGCAGAGCAAGAATTAGAAAATGCACACCATTTCTTATATAGCCAAGGGCATATTTTGTCTCTTTCTTAACAGTGTAAGTCCTTTGCTCGGATAATAAACTAAAAGTTAATACTCCTATATTCATGTAACTTTGAATAGCAAGGACAACTCTGTTCTACCACTAGACCATCAAACCGGTCCTGGCGGAATTAAGTTGCCAGCCTTTTATGTTCTTTTTTTAGTGACCTAAATGCATGTTTCTTTCTAATCGTGACCAGCATATAATATGTTCTTTCTATAAGGGACAAATATGTTCTTTCTATTAGTGACCAACATACCGTATGTTATTTCTTTTAGTGACCAGCATGTAATATGTTCTTTCTATTTGTGATGGTGATCAGCATATGATATATTATTTCTCTTAATGACCAGCATTTTGTCACTGGAGAATTCTATCCACATAATTCAATCTGCAAAACTTTTAAAGGAAATTAGAAGTTTCTGCTATTTCACTTTCGTGCAAGTCTTCAATTTATGAAATATAAATGATAAATATTTTAAGAGTCGTAGATCTGTCTCCTTCCAGCATATCAAGGGGACCAATGACTTGCGATTTTTTTTCAAGTAGTCCTGATGGCTTTCATTCATGTCATAATATGAGTGTTTTCATGTGTCCTGATATACTTGTTTCTCATATTTCACTTTTATGCAAGTCTTCAATGTGTAAGAAGACTTAGATCCATCTTGTTAAAGCATATCAAAGGAGATTGCAAGGCTTATATATTTTTCAAGTTGTATTAAAGGCTTGCACTCTAGTCATGTCAGTTTTTTCATGTCCTGTAGTAAGAAAATTAAGATGGGGTATTAAAGTTATACAACAATGATATGCAAAAAGATTTTTGATCACATAGTGATGAATAATTATTTCTTGAATTTCTGGTAAATTTTTATTCTTACTGTCATAGCCATTGTATTTTATTTTGCTATTAAGATATGTCATCTTTCATTCTTTTTTTATATGGCTAATGATTTCTTTAAAATGTTTGTGTCTTAGAAAAAGGAAATGTAAAAAGGGAAAGGAGATTTTATCATCTTTACTATCTTTTCTATCCATACAGCTTTGTTCAGTGGAGGTAACGTGTGATTCTGGTGCTGTCATGGCTGCCACATTGGCCAATGGTGGCATTTGTCCAATCTCAGGAGAGAAAGTTTTAGAACCTCATTGCATTCGGGATACTCTCAGCTTAATGTTGTCATGTGGCATGTACGATTACTCGGGTCAGTTTGCATTCAAGGTCAGTTGTATTTTATTTCAGTAAATATATGAAAAAGGACCCATGCAACTTTAATGTAAATAGTATGAAGTGTACAAATTTAGTTGAGAATATTTATTAAATGCTGAAGAGTGCAAAGTTAGTTCAGAATATTTACTTATTGCTGGAGTGTGCAAATTTAGTTGAGAAAATTTACTAAATGCTGGAATAAACAAATTTAGTTGAGAACATTTACAAAAATGCTGGAATAAACAAAGTTAGTTGAGAATATTTACAAAATGCTTGACTGTGCAAATGTTGTTGAGAATGTTTATTAAATGTTGGAATTTGCAAATTAGGATAAAAATATTTATTAAATGCTGGAGGAGGAGATTAGATAAAGCAACTTGTAGAATACACAAAGAGGTTATTAAGTGCCAATCTTAGGTACATAAGATAACTGTGAGTATTTTTTAAGTTAAAGTGGGATATTGTTCTGTAATCTTACACAGTATACTGCCAGTTATCCGGCCACCACTTATCTGGCATGCTTCTCTATCTGGCCATAATCCCAGGGAACAAAATAAATTGCTATATATTCCCTATAATTGATCTGGCATATTCACTTATCCAGCTTCAGCACAAGAAATCGAGAAACAGATGAGTATTTCTCTATATAATACCCACCAGTTATCAGGCATTTCAATTTTTCGAGACTCATGGTGACAGTAGATTTTCACACATGGCGATGTCTTTAGCATACAGCTCTTAGCACTCATTCAGCCATAAGAACAACCCACAGCTAGACATGCGGAGGGTAGATTATGACTGCCCAGAGGCATGTCATACCTGGCGATTTGCATGACCACAGCCTGTCGAGAGTGTGAAAATGTAATCTGCGGATTTAATTTTAGTGCCATTGACGTTTGCCCTGCTGTATCGGCTTGCTTAGATGTGTGATTTCACAGTGCGATGGCATTAATGGCGCGCAGAATCAGTATTGACAATTAACTGAGACTCATTGCAATCATTCCCTCTACATATACACTGCAATACATGCGCATTGCTGTGTCGACAGACGTCATGAGACCAATGTTCACTTATTCGGTATGCTCACTTATTCAGCATTTATCTCGGATATGGAGGATGCAGGATAACTGGCAGTAGACTGTAGTGGTTGTCAATTTATGGATGTTGGTAAGGTGTAAGTTTGATTGCCGGACTCTACAGTTGTAAGGCTGTTTGGGTTAATAGTGTTCAATTATAAATTAATGAACTCATCTCGACCTTTGTAAAGAGTCATGACTCTTATCCTTGCTTTCTTTTTATGTTCTCTTATTTTGGTTTTGAAAAAATTGTTTGTGATATGTGGTCAATGTATATTATCTTGTAATGTGTTTCCTGTTCACTACTCTCCTTCAGATTAAACTCATTAGATTTGAAGTGCCAGTTATTTATATAACACTACAGTATACTTTAGAAATGCATTGATAACTGTGTATAAAAACAAATTTTAGTACCATATTAATGAGGTTGTATAAGAGAGCTGTTATTTAATGTTTAAGATATTTTGGTATTTGTCAGTGTCATGAATCTCTTGTACTCTTGAACCTTGAGCTTCCAATTGAAATAATAGAAAGGGAGAATTTCAGTCAAAGTGACACATGTGTCATTAATCATTGGTAGATATTGATGAATACCATTACAGTGTATGGAGACGTTGAGAGTTTTCTTATACTATGCAGAAGTATTGAAAGACATTGACAGGAAGTCCATAAAGAAATAAAATTGAGAAGCAGCCAAGATTAGTAGTTCTTTCAAGCTGAATTGGCTCATAGGGCCTGAGCTTATCCCAGTTTCTATAGCATGAAGTGGACACTGACAGATTTTATCCATCACTCCCTGAATAGGATGCTAGTCTATTACAGAGTACTTTTCCAGCCAAAGCTGTACCCATTTTGACCAGTGTCAAATGAAGAAATAGGGGTACATTTTCTCGCTTAAGGAAAAAATGCATGTGTCAGTAGCAAAAATCGAACCTACTGCCTTTGGGTCAGAAGGCAATTGCCCTACCACTCAGCTGCAGCGGGAGCAGGGAGCAGAGAGCTTAGAAGATAGTGTCAGACAGAATAAGCTAGACACGACTGAGACAGGAGGTGGAGCAAGAGCAACAGGAGCAGCAGGATCCGAATATGGTAATGTGGCCTGGCATCCTAGACTCAAAGAAACAGAAGAACTGCTAGAATCAGTACAGTGTAGAATGTCAATACTCATCACTGAGCTACAAAAGCTGGACTATATTGACCGTCTGAAGAAACTCAACATACCTTCCCTTTACTATCGGAGAGCAAGAGGGAATATGATTGATTGCTATAGGTACTTGATGGGGATCTATAGAGTGCTTGGGGATTTGCTTTACCAGACTGAGACAACAAAGACAAGAGGACATCGCTTGAAGTTAAAGAAACCAACTGTAAAAACCTCTGTGAGACAAAACTTGTTCAGTGTGAGAGAAGTGAATTCGTGGAACTCGTTACCTGAAGATGTCTCAGCACCAACCTTAGACTCCTTCAAGAATTGGTTAGACAGAGCATGGAGTCAATATAAATACAGCTTGTCATCAGACTGGTTCAAAAACCCGCCACATGCACTGCGCAATATCACCAACTGCGAAACCAAGTGCGAAAACGTAGATAATGAAAAAACTACGATAGCAATGACCTGCTGAAAGGTGACTAGCCTGACTACAACTGTACTGTAAAAGTAAAATTAAAGGAAATAAGTAAAACATGAGTAGATACCTTGAATAACAATTGTAGGATCTAGATATAACAAATACCTCAAGTATTCTTCATTGTGACACACACACAAAGGCTTTTCTTTTCTCATTTTCAGGTTGGCCTACCGGCCAAATCAGGGGTTTCAGGAGCAATTATGTTGGTTGTTCCTAACATTATGGGAATTTTTATGTGGTCACCACCCTTAGATACTTATGGAAATAGTTGTCGTGGAATTCAGTTTTGTGAGGTAGGCCAATTTATTTCTGAAACTGGATTGTATTATTATAAATATAAATGAATCACTTTGTTTGTTGATGCAATGCACAACTTGATTTTGAAAGATTACATGTGAGAGGAATGCAACAAATTGTGACACTAGTGACAGTATAAGGAGTTGTCAAGTATGCAGTTTTATGTTGTTCATGTTTAATTGAAATTTCATACAAACATTTTCAACTAATCATGGCTTCATTGAGATGGAATTTTTGTGATTTTCTCATGAACAAAGTACGCTAGTAGAGCTCCTCATCGCGGTTATAGTCAAAGTATATTTTTTGTAAATACTTGGAGAACTATTTGTAGGGGGTTACAAATTTCCATCCATTTACTATTATTTTTATTTGCAAAATACATTGATGTGGGATTTTCCACAAACCTTTTGACAAAGTATCAACCCTGTATATTGATAGCCTTAGAGAAGAATGAAAAGGGGCTAACCAACTCTGTATATTGATAGGTGTAGAAGAGAATGTAAATGGGACAATCAATGCTGTTTATTGATAGATTCAGAGAAGAATGTAAAGGGCGATCAAACTTTAGTTAAGGATGAGCTAGACTTCATGATGGTTTATCTTAATTCAAGACGTCTAAGATTATTGGAGGATTATTGCCTTGAGAAAAAGCAGGGCATGACTATATTTTGTCCCATGAACAGTAAAGAGAATCATACTAATTTAGGTAAGTGGCTATTATAAACCTGATCAGTGATTATCTCTTTTTAATAGTCTTTTTTTCTTTTTTTGTCGTTGTTTTTCCCTGTCAGGACCTTGTCAGCATTTTTAATTTCCACAATTTTGACAATTTGCAACACACAGAAAGGAAGCTTGATCCACGCATTCAACAGTCAAATTCACAAGCAAACCTAGTTGTCAATTTACTCTTTTCTGCTTTCTCAGGAGATGTAACTGCCATTAGGAGGTAAGATATGTGTAATGATTTATTGTCTATGTAAGCTTATTGATTTGCTTTTTAGTTATTCAATGTGAAATTTGATTGGTTCCTCAATGAAAGGTAATAATGCATGGGACAAGTTTTTGAAATGTCACGAAGGAAAATTCAAAATTATTTCTAATGATCTCAAACAGCTATGAGCTAGTCATTGTATTTTGTCTGAAATTGATCATATAAAAATTTTTTTTTCATTTGTTTTAGTCAATTTTAAATTTTCTGAAGTCATCTAAGAAGAGAATCTTTAAGGTGTGAAGCTTATCATAATCTAAATGATAGCAGAGAAGGAAAGGATCTCATTGCAGAGCATAACTTACAAAAGGAAAAATGTTTGGAGGATTTTTGCTTTGAAACATCTAAATTGACTAGTGATGTTGAAATTCACTACAAGACTACAACAGAGTTGTATTTGAAAGATATGTACTGTCAGTCAGAACTTAAGGAGGTGGTACAATGAATTATAAATTATATAACCTGTATATAATATACACTTGAACCTGTTCATACAGTCGCTAAAGATCTCAGAAAATAGTTATAGACTGTTTGCTTCTGTTGAGGTAGACATACTATTTTTTATGTAAACTTTCTGATTCCATTTCCATAGCATGAATAGTTCCAGTGACAGTAACATATTCCATGTGGTTTACTTCCAAACAAAGGTGTGCTCTAATTGGCATGGATATGAGTGCCACTGACTATGATGGTAGAACAGCCCTTCACTTGGCGGCTGCAGAGGGCCACATTTCAGTGGTTGAGTTCCTGATAGAAAAATGCAATTGTTCTCCATTCCTTGTTGACAGGTATGTATCACTCCCTTAAGAATTTTGTTTTTTCCAGTAGATATTCTATTCCCTCTTTCAGGGGCAGAGATGGCTCAATGGTTGAGGCGTCCATCTTGTGACCAGGAGGTCCATGGTTTGATTCCTGCCACTGACAATTTGTATTTTTTTTTTCCTGAAGCAAGAAAATTTACTCTAATTGTTTCACTGGACTCGGGTGTTAAATGAGCACATAGCAATTGGCTCCACTTCACTGTATGCTCATCAGGCGGTTTGCCTGCTAGAGGATAAAGTATTGTAAAGCACTTTGAAATTCTTCTTAGAATGGTGGAAAGTGCTATATAAATGCAATCTTTACCTGTATCTTTTTTAGAAGAGGAAGTATATGAGCGGCAATTTGAATCTTGCCCTCCATAGGGGCTTGGGATTAATGTCTTTTACTTTTTTGTACACTTCTGTTTTGGGAAAATTGAAAGTATCCCCCAACTCAGATATCTGTGTTGTATTCAAGATGGCCTGTTAGGAGGAATTTATGATTATAAATTTTAAAATGCTCCTAAAAACCCTCCCCAAACATCTTGTTTGACAACTCTCATTCAATATTCTAATACTAATAGTTAGTGATTAGAATTCAGGCAATGTTTCAGAAAAAAATATAATATGCCATGTCAATTTGAAGCATTCATCAGCTACATTATTTACCCTAGGCTAAGATGAGGTGATGAGAATGCGATGGTGGCTGATTTTTATGATTATTCTTTCAAGCATCACATACTGTATACATATCATCGGTGTAACTCTCCAACCGTCTACTTTCATTTCATAATTTTTTTCAGGAGAGCCAAATGCTATTCAAACTCAACAAGCCAGAAACAATTATTATATATGCATATAATCATTTGAAAGGTGTCTTTAGAATAACCACAGTGTTTTTTGCAGTATAACCTCATGGTTTTGACATAACATGTTAATGAAGTGTTTCTGTTGTTCTCACCAAAACAATATGGTCCTAAAAAATTGAAAGTTCGATGGTTAGAGAATAACACCGACGATATAATCATCAGTATTATAATAGTTAATTTAGTCTTGTCTTTGTGTTTGTCGTTTTCTTGAATGCTTTTTTAGATCCTTTGGATTTTTTTTCTCTTGTATTCATATTCTTCTACTTACTTTGAGTGTTTTTCCAAGCCCTTCAATGCATGAGCTACCTTTGTCCATTTAGTCAAAATATGCATCTTTGTCATTGATTCCATTTATGTAATTTTTACAATAAACAAGGACCAAGAAGAAAAATATTTCCACTTTATATCTGGACTGCTCTTTGCACTATGTAAAATAAGTTCTTATTGAGTTCAATTACATCAGAGAAAAAGCCTTACCTTCTTTTTTTTTTCTGTTTGTATGTTCTTAAGGTTTTAGTTTTCTTTTCTCTTTTTTTCTTTTTTGGAGCCTGAGGCTAAAATTTATTTCACTTCTTAAGGCACATATGTGCATTGAAATTTTGTAATTTACAGTGAATCAAAGATGATGTTCATACTTAAAGTCTGACCTTATCTTGTTGGTTTTTGAGTCTTGTAAAAGAGAAACATTTCTGCTTTATATGAGTGCAATAAGGTATCACATGGCTCCCCTGCACCTCCTCATTTTCATGGAAAAGGATTCTCAGTCCACAGCAAGTTCATTACGTTGACACACTTAAAGATAATGACTGGTACGCATTTCATATGGATTACAGTAATCAGAATTTACCGTCAATGATGTGTCAAAGTTAATGGATCCCTTTTGCTAATGGACTTAAATGAACTGAAACTTGAACTTAAGAGATGTAACATCCACACTCAGACCTTCTATCACTCAAGATAAAATCTTTTTAAAGTGGTTCACAAATACATAAAAAGCACAAAAAGAGGATATAAAACGGATGACATTATGGCACAAAAGAATTCAAATACTAAACTTTTAAGTTAAGATCTCTCTCTCTCTCTCTCTCTCTCTCTCTCTCTCTCTCTCTCTCTCTCTCTCTCTCTCTC
>JAOWAY010094645.1:0-11168 GCA_028565895.1 Goniobranchus geometricus
AGAGAGAGAGAGAGAGAGAGAGAGAGAGAGAGAGAGAGAGAGAGAGAGAGAATGAGAGAGAGAATGAGAGAGAGGGAGGGTGACTGACAGACTGACAGACAGACAGACAGAGACAAAAAAGACAGACAGAGACATACAGACAGACAGATAGACAAACGGACAGCAGGCAAGCTGAGAGCTAATCATACAGACAGACGGACAGACAGACTGAAAAGCAGACAGAAATTTATAGTTACAAAGAGGGAGATGACACGAACACAGCATGGCGCAAAAGGGAGAAATGCAGATGAAGAGGTTAGGCATTGTTGTGACCTGAAACTGTACCATAGATTTCTCAAAACCTTTTTTGTCAAAACGACAGCGTTCTTCTGAATTGCTTGAGGGATGAACTGTTCAAAAATAGCTATCACATTTGGACTAAACAGTTTGTTTATATTGGGTTTACACCTTAGTCTGCGACAATCTCCGACATACTCCAGAAACGAAAACCTGAAGCCAGGTACATCCGGAAACTGCGTTGTCACTGCTTCAAACTGTTATGTTCGAGTTCTCTAATATTTTGTGAGTGTTTTAAGAGCTATAAAGGTACACATAGGAAATCATTGATATCATCCTAATAATATCAATGAATTTATTGAAATGAACGATTTTCTGGACTCGATAGAGTGTGGACATTAAATTGTATTCGTTTCATTACCACCTAAAGGAAATTTTTAAGTCAGTGCAGTAGTTGCAGTGCAAGAACGTAATACACTATTAAAGGTCCAAAACGTCTTTTAAATGGCTAAAATCAATATACACAAGAACACCGATTTCTGAAAATGCACTGATATATATTATACAGAACCATTGCACTCACTGATCATGCCAATAACATCCTCCAAAAATAATCATGCAGTGAATCCAACATGCCTCCAATGTTGTAAATATAAGACTTGTCAGTAGCCGGAACAGGACGAGGTTCTAACATTGGTAAGCCAAGAAGCCATTCAATTACCGCTTGGATGAACTAACTATAGAACTTCCGCCTCAGAACCAGGAGGTCGCGGGTTCCGTCGACGGTCGTCATTCCAAAGACTTGAAAACTGGCAATTTAGTAACAGTCTCGCTTGGCGCTCAGCGTTATGAGAAAAGTACTGCGACTGGTCGGTCCGCAAACGTCAAGTGTGGCAGCACATGACCAGGTCAAAAATAGCACCATAGCTGATCTAACCCTCGATATTGAAAAATGCCCAAACCCGCAAAGTAACTGACCACTACAAATCAGAGGCCTGAAACAGCACAAGTTGCATAACAGGTATGCTGACAAATGTTGAAACTTGGGTTGCGTAAAGTAAAGTAAAGTAAAAGTTAGTCCCGTATCCATGACTGGGTATACGGGTATTAGGGGTAGAGCCCTAATTATACTAGGCCCACGGCATGATGTGTTAGTTTGCCATTGCTTTCCACGCCACCTTTACTTCCGCCAAGTCGAGAGTTTTTTTTGTTGTTGTTTTTTTGGGTTTTTTTTGGCGGGGGGGGCGGGGGGCTAGTAATATTTGCCAGTACGATGGCATATCAATTGTTTTTATGAAGGTTTTGTTTATGTTTTGGGCTTTTTTTATTTATGTGTTCAGTGTATACAATTAAAGCACTAAACAAATAGGTTGGATCTCCTTTTTTTTATAGTTTCATTTCATTTTGTTTTTCATACTTTAATTTACCTCAAATGGTTTCTTGGTGTACCCAATCTCAAAGCCAAACCCACTTAATTTTTCAAAGCAGTATTTATTTTTCAAATTGAATATGATAATTGAACTTGTACATGACTGAAGAACATATGAATGGATCTTCCTTTCCCTTCATAAACTATTTTTCTATTCTAAGAAATTTTTATAATGTGTGCAGCTCATCATTGAGAATTTTCAAAAAGAATTATCATGAGATTACTGCCTCTTAAGGTAACATATAAATACCTCATTTCCTTTCCCAATGATTTGTAGATGTCTATACTAAAATGAATTTTGCCCTCCATGATGTTAATATTGTCATGACACCATCTACAATTTCTTCAAGGGTATGAGGTGTGGGAGATTTTTTGTTTTGTTTGATTTTAGATTTTAGCCTCGAGTTTCCTTGAGGGTTTTTTGATGTGTGGATTTTTTTAGTATTCAAGCCTTGATTGTTCTTTTTGAACCATAAAAATGAATGGATATTGAATACCTGAATTTTAGAGCTTGAATTATTCTTTGAATATACCATTCTATTTACATAACCAACAAGCTTGAAAGAAATTAATTAATTATAATGAAAAAGGTTACAGCCTTGCATGCTCGGTTTTGTTTTACACCAAATCAATTTGGAAATTTTCGTCAGGCAAAGGTCTGGTTTAATTTCATTTCACGTCTTGTTTTAGAGAGAAGGAAGTTTAAAATACAAAATTTTGCTATCATAATTAATCAAAGAAGAAGAATTTAGAAAGTTTCATAAGGCTGCACATTGGTATTTTCTTTTTTAAGATATTGAAATATTAACAGAGGTGCAGAGCCTTGCCTGTGATTAAAATCAAGAGAATTTTATATGAATAAACAATTAAACTTGTCCTCTTATACATTCATCAAGTACCAGGTCTGAGTCAGACATTGGTGACCATGACACCTATTCAGTTCTCTTTTCAGACAATCTCAGGAAGTTCATGCCATTGTTTTTCTGCTTTTTGTTTCTGCCTGCCCCTGTTTCTTGTCCCCTCAATTTTTCCAGTCAATGCTAGATGTTCAAGCTCCTTATGTCGATTTAAATGACCTAAAAACTTCAGTTGTCTTTATCTTATTTTTTTTAGCATTGATGTTTCTACTCCTGCTTCTTCCAGGACTGCATTGTTTGTTTTCTTTTCTTTCCATGAGATTCTTAGCATCCTCTTATTCTTGATGAATTGACTTACACCTATTTTCCCTGCCTCTCTCACAAGCGCACTTACTGTAAAAGTTACACTCCTTTGAACAGTTGCTTCTATGATGCATATAAACATTAAAACAATGCACAAAGCTAGGACAAAATCCTGAATTATAGAAATAGAGAAATATGATAAGTAAAAAGTTGAATTTGCTCTGAAAAGGGAAATAAAGACAAAAATTAAATGAAGAGGATTACGGAAACTTTAATTTTGCCTCTTTGACCCTCAGATTTAAAGTCCGATCCATTGTCTACTGAGCGAACCTTGCACTTACTTACTTACTTTGCAAAGTGAAACAATCGAGCTTCGAAAAGAGATAATTTGAAAAGTGTGAATGGGAAGTTCTCATTGTTTCATATTTTTTTTCAATCACTTTATATATCAATGGATTGGAAAAATATTAGTAATGTTCAATTGGTATGAACTGATTTTTAGACTAAAATGTCAAAGGTAAATGAGATACAATTCAAGAGAAGAGAAGTTACAGATGTTATTGGCTGTTCTTAATTATTTATGAAGAAGAGAGAAGAAAAATTCAAGTATATAAGGAAAGAATAAGATATTTTTCTATGACAATCCTTTAAACAAAATTATCACAAAAACTTAGAAAGATTAAATTTTTTATTTAACTTGCAAAATGCTTACAATCTTTAGCCTGAAGAGTTTTACTTGTCACATTCTCATTGCATTGTCCTCTCTTAGGCAATATTTTGCCTTGTTGGCATTTTTATTATCAATCATCAATTACCTTCATTCAAGAAGAATCATGAAAATGTGGAAATTCCTATTGCACGGTTGAGTTGAAACTTCTAGCATTTTGTGATCTCATGCTGAGTGCAGTTTTCAGTCAAATCATCTCTTTGATATTAGTATATATTAAAATGACACACTAATTATGTATTTAGATATTCTTTATTTTGCCCACAGAGTATAAAGCCTAATCATTGTATTCATCAAAATATTGAAATTATGGTGATAATTGACTTTTATTTATCCAAAGGATATAAAATGGATTATTTTGTCCATCGGTATGCAGTAGGACCTCTGTTATTGGGACCACAGGAAATTGGTAAACCCTGGAAATTGGGTCGAAATTCCAGGGACTGGAACTTTGTATACATTGTAATTTGTATCCCCAATCATTGCAAGGTTCCAAGCAAATCAGAAAGATTCTCAAGTGTTTTCTTAATTTCAAATATAATTGTTCACATTTTCACCACAATGCCTCACATTAGACATGAATAAGACAACTTGTTATCCTGAGACAAGAAAAAGAACTCAGAAACTTGTCCTGACCCTGACAAATCATGAAGATGCTATGCTAAGACCTAGATTAAGTAAAAAAAAAAGATCCCTTTGCAATGAAGGAAGGTCATTTTGTTTCATGAAGCAATGGGGCAAACTGAGAAAATGAACCTTGCGAAAATGTCTTGGAATGGATAAGAAAGTTGCGTAATGAAGTGTATGGTGCCATGTTGTAATCAGCATCAAAATCTGCAATTGACTGGGCAGTTTCAACCAGACCGTCACATGCATTTTTATGGCCACACTCATAAGGTTGTAAAGTTAGCCAGGTGTTTCTGGTTGGTGGTTGTTAAGTTAGCCAGGTGTTTCTGGTCAGTGGTTGTAAAGTTAGCCAGGTGTTTCTGGTCGGTGGTTGTAAAGTTAGCCAGGTTTCTGGTTGGTGGTTGTTAAGTTAGCCAGGTGTTTCTGGCCAGTGGTTGTAAAGTTAGCCAGGTTTCTGGTTGGTGGTCGAAATGAATGACCGTTGTTATGGGTGGGGCTGCAGAAATATTCAACCTCAACAGGCCAATGAGAGTCATGTATTCATTGGCTCGCATTAAGTGATGATGACACTTCCATTTAATTGGTCTGAGCTTCTCCCCCGGAAAATCTGGACGATTTTTCAATCTCTTAGGCATTCCCCATAACAGAGGTCCTACTATATTGACATGATAAACCATACTTTAATTTGTCGACAGAGTATCAAACTTAATTATTTTGTTCATCTATGTATTCACATCTGTCAAAATTTTGTCCCTAGACATTTTAGTCTAAGGCATCTATGGTTGTAACTTATCAGATCATGGGACATGAAGCTCAAAAATTTTATCCGTCTAGAATTAATATCACTTTACAAATGTGTTAAAAATCAAAATTGCATGTGTATATATGAATGAATATACATTTTTCATTGGTTGAATGATTAGAAATTATGAAAAGTGTATGTTATATACAGTAAGTCTCATGAGAGTACCTGGTGGTATGTAGGCAGCGGAGCAGGCACTAGGCTACGCCAACCCCGAGTGGATTTGATTTAGACCTTACTGGGCAACCACTCATTTTCCTTTAAATTACATTTTTCAAATATCTTCTTGAAACAAGTTTGTCATGTGTGGATGAAGATCATCTTGCCAACTTTTAAAATCATCTCTAACTTTACAAGCCATGCAGCCAATATCAGAAATATCAGAGTCGTCCTGTCACTTGTCAGGCCTTTTTTCATGTCAGAGAAGGATTTTAATGCAAAGTGTTGCGTTGATCTGTAGAGTTATTCATTCATCAACAAGCTGTGCAAGACCAGGCAAATGCTGTTGTCTTGCATCATTGAACAGCTAAGCATCTCTGGTCATCAAAGTCCTAGTCTAAGCCCCGTCTCTTTGTCACATTGATGCAATTAATTAGTTGGACTAAAGTCACATAGTGGAATATAATTTTAAGACTAGCAAGGAGGGCGTGCGGTCGTTGTCCATTGTAGACTCAAAGGGGTGGGGAAAACTATTCAAATTAGCAAGAATGTTACTTTTTGACACTACACTATATGTATTGTAAATTCTAGACAAATGTTTTTGTAGTTACTTTATCTAAAATTAGTTTACATTTCTTACCTCCTTTGATTGACAACCTGCCAGCATATTTGGCACTGAGAGGGCAAATGATTTTTTTTTTATGGAAAAAGAAATTGGTTTTATCAAAAAAAGGAGCTTTTAAGGAAGATGGGCATTGAGCTGGAGGGCATCTTGGGAAAAGTATGTATATTGAATACTGTACATGTTGTTACACATTATTTATTGGACTCTTCATTGGTTACTACAATGGAAGGATTTGCTTAATTAACACTAGTGATTTACCTGTACTTTATCTTAACTGGGACTGGTACATTATTAATATATTTTATATTGCTCTTTGCTTCACTTTGTGCTTCATGATCATATTATAGTGGAGTCCGCTTAAGGTAAACTGGTCAGGGACTGATCCAGCAGTTTATCTTAAACAAGCTTTATCTTAACCATTTCAAGCAGAATTAAACATAAAATAAGGGGAATAACCGTGCATGAATAATTCAGTGTATTCACATACTATAATATAACTTCTTTACCATGTGGTGTTTTACCAGGCCTACAGTATAGTGCGTGGTCTGAGTTCTTTGTCCACATGTTCGGGTATGTATAGACAACCACGTTATTTGTTATACCATAAAGAGCATTTCTTTTTTCTCTTGGTGTAAGTGTGTTCACGTAATTGTTTAACACATGCGAAGTTTATCTTAGACGGAATGAGGGCACCAGTGTTTATATAAACCGCAAGATAGATAGTAAAGATAAAGAAGGAAAGGGTTGGGTCTCGTGAAAAAGTTTATATAAACCAAAAATTTATCTTACGCCAGGTTTATTTTAAGCGGACTCCGCTGTATTTTAAAATGTCTTCAAAGACATTAGAAGCTAAAGGAACTGTGAATGTGTCTTCATCATATCAACAGTTTGTTTTGCTTATTATATATTAAAAAGTACTATACCAACACAAGATGAGAGTGAGAGGGGGATGGGATCAGCAATGTACAAATGGCGAACTGTCAGTTATTTGGGGATTCATCCCTCAAACAGATTTTATCTCTTTTTCGCATGTTTATGCTATTTGGGTTTTTTTTTTGTAGTTTTTTATTTAATTTTGTTTTTGTTTTTTTTCATACCTGTATTTGTTGGGTTGGGGGAATTTTTAACTTTATATTGATGTTCATGGGATGGTGAACCATTTTCATTTTATTTAGGCATTTTTCCGTGTGATTGGGATATATACTGAATTTGAGCCCATTTTGGTTTTTGATGGGCAAGAAAATGTTCTCTTAGTTCTTCACTTCATGATTACAAACTGGTGATTTTTGTTTTTTCAAGCATAAACTCAATGGCTCATGTGATTTTCCTTTCCATTTCTTTTCATCTTTCACCTCAGGCAGAGTCCATCCATTGTTGGATGTAGTTCCTCACTGATGCTCTCCAATGGTCTCATCTTCTGCGTTTCTCATCCACTCTTCTCCTTCTATCTTCACAATGTCGTCTCTCCTCTTGCTTTTTTACCTCTTTCTGATTTCCATTCAGTGCAGTTTTTACTCCATCTGTCCTCTTCTCGTCTTTCCACACGTCCTGCCCATTTCCATTTTTAAGATGTATGTATTGATATCTATAATTTTTGTTTTGTTCCTTATCTTTCCACATGATTTTTAACCCTGATCTTAATGTTCCTAGTTTTTCTTTCCATGACCCTCCCCATGATTGTTTTTTTTGCTTGCAGAGGATGCTTTTTGTAGTAACAGACCATTTCAGACAGCCATAAAATGTTAGTTTTGGTAATACCGGTATGCATTGATCAAATAATCTTCTGTTTTACATTATTGGCACTTTTTTGTTGTCATGTTTAACACAGATTGGACCTCTGATGGTGTTAAATCATACTGGTAAGCATCAACAACTCAACATGTTGCTTGCCGGCCTAGGAAAACTCTCTGTTACCGAAGTGTTTATTAGTAAACTCCAAAATACAACACATAGATTGATCGTCTCTCCATACATTTATTCTTTCAGATTATATGATGCTCTTACTCTTAGTCATATGGTGATAACTCAATATAAATCTCATCACAATTATATTACATTTGTCTTGCAGAATTTCTTTATATTGCCCAAAGCACCTCCATCCTAACTTACTTAATCCTTATCATTATTTCTTTTTTTGTGTCTTTTAATTTTAAATACGTTGTTTTTCCAAGGTCCTTTTGCTGTAGAACATTCTCTATTTCATCGTTTCTCTATCTTTTTGTCTTTTTTGCTTTCATAGTTCTATTGCCATAAGTTTAACTTCATGTACTTGGATTACTGAGGCATAGATCTAGCACCATTGTAATATGGTGATTATGTGATAAGTACCACTACCAGTACCAGTGCTCATTTTCTACCACTACCGGGTATCCTTAATTTATTTTTCTTTCTTTTCTTTTTTAAATGCCAATTCGTAGATATGATATTTATCACACTATGAATACTATTTGTCTTGACCAAAAAGTCAAAGGATAAAAATATGGCTAGATCAATATCGACCAAATATTTAAACAAATTATGATATCAAATCAAAAAAAAGAACTATATATATGTATGCAAAATAAATGTAATGAAAAACAAACATACGTTTGTGTTTATAATCTTTGCTTTCAAATATTTGAGTTGTGATATAATTGACAAGTGCATGATGTGAGCAAGTGTTTTGTTTAACACAAAACCAAAACATTTAAGCATTAAAAACCAGATGATAATGAGAGTATAAAAACTTGCCAGTTCTCTAGAATTGACTGAGAGTGACAGAAATACTGAATCTGATTCAACCAGTATACTATACATGTTAGACGAGTGATATATGCCACAGAATGATTTCTTGTGATGACTTTGTTAGCAATCCTGTTTTTATCAGGTAAGAGATTGCCCTGAGAATGAATTCACTTTTGTGCAACAAAAGCAAAAAATTTGTGTTACTTTCAAAACATCCATTACCGGTAACTTAAAGATTTCTTCTCACACGCTTTGAATGATACGAGTCAAGCAAGCTGACTTTTGCCATAATAGAAAACATGAGAACACTGCTGGCCCTATTTACCTGCTGTGTTAAATGCAGGACTTAATTACTTTTGCCTCAAAACTTTACTAAGTAATTGAAATGTAAAAGTAGCAGTCTGAATGCCCATTTAGAACCTGGAACATCCCCATGGAAAAGTAGTGTAAGATTCCATGTCTTACTCAACATGAATGAGTTGTAGTCGTGACAGTGAGAAATGTTTTATGCCTTTTCAAGTGGAACAAAAGATCAGAGATCTTGGATGTGGATAAGGGACCCTTGTTTTGGGTTACCAGGACGACCTGATTTCAATAGTTGATGGAATTCTAAAAGCCAACATTAGGGTTTAGAGCTTGCCTGTTTTCAGTCATCCTCAGTATCTTTTAGTTTACTATTTTCTTTTCCCTTTTTTCAGAACATATACTATATTGACAGTTTTGGGTATTTACCTGAACAAAATGTCTCCTTTACTTCTCATTTTTGAAATCCAAGTGTGTTTTACAAATTGACATCCCCTTGCTTACACCTCTGTCTTGATTCTATTTTGGACAAAATCACAGGCTCCAGCTCCAGAACTCTTTTTAAATCCACAATTTAGGTCATCTGTGTATTTATGATGCCTGATGTTCGTTTTTACGACAAAAGTTTTTTAACACAACTTTACACAATGAATGCTTTCTTTGCCAAATTTGTTCATCAAGCTCTACTAGATCAACTGGCAAATGTTGTTTCATCTCATGAAGAAGGCTTAAAATTAAAGCACAGATGTTTTACCCATCTTTCCAAAGACAAAGGAGTTCAGGTGCTTGGAAGTTTTAGACAAAAGAGTTCTTGGTTCAAGAAAAACAGGATTCTATGTTCTAGTTCTATAAAAAGTGTTAATTTTTTTTTTAAACAGTTTTATATTTTAATAATTCATTGCATGCCATTGAAAAATTCTTGTTTAAGTTTAAGTTAGGGAAATAGGCCTACTTGTCATTTTTAATGTAACTAAAATTTAATGTATTCTCTCTTAATTCTCACGAGAGAATCTTTTCCTTTTTTTTAATATTGAAATTTGTTTTGAGGGATTCATGATTTTGAATAAACTTGGTGGAATTCTAGTAATTTAAGCATTCTTATCAAAATTGTGTTGAATTTTTTTGTGATTTTCCTGTTGTCATTTGTGTTGACTATTTTGAGAAAAAAGAGCCTAAAGATTATCAATTTCTTTCCATTGAGTCAGGCCAGCATGAGTAAAAGTTAAGTTCGTCCCTTACCCATGACTGAGTATAGGGGAATTAGGGGTAGAGCCCTAATTGTACTAGGCATGTGGTGGTTTGCCATTGCTTTCCACACCGCCTTTACTTCTGCCAAGTCTAGAAAAGCCTAGCTACCCATTTATACTGATGGGTGAACAGGGGGCCCTGAAAAAAATCCACTGCCCGGATGGGTTCAAACTTGGGCCACCTTGCATGGCAGTCAGCCGCTCTACCAATGGAGTTACCGGGCCACCCCAGTATGAGTGTGACCTGGATTTGTACCAGGAGCTTTTGGTTTGATGAGGTCGTGCCAAGGGCATCAGCTCAAACTATCCTGCTGTAAAAAAACAGAGAAGATAAGAAAGTACCATAGTACCATTCGCCACAACCAGAGCTGATGCACCACCAACTAAAGTACAGTGGAGTCCACTTAAAATAAATTCTCGGTTTATATAAACTTTTTCACGAGACCCAACCTTTTCCTTCTTTATCTTTACTATCTATCTTGCGGTTTGTACAAATACCGGTACCCTCATTCCGCTTAAGATAAACTTGGTGTGTCCATCAGTGTGTGTTAAACAATTACGTGAACTCACTTACACCAAGAGAAAAAAATAATTACTCTTTGAGGCATAACAAATAATGCGGTTGTCTACACGTACCCAAACATTTGGACAAAGAACGCAAACCACGTACAACACTGTAAACCTAGTAATACACTGAATTATTCATGCATGGTTATTCCCCTTATTTTATGCTTAATTCTGCTTCAAATGGTTAAGATAAACCTTGGTTAAGATAAACTGCTGGATCAATCTCTAATCAGTTTATCTTAAGCGGACTCCACTGTAGATGTCTATCTCTCATGATTCTCCAAGCCAATGACTGCAACTGAAAATCAAACTGTGATGCTCCTGGCAGTGTGTCACAAGAAATCTTACCAGAGTCAAGATGGGACGTGTTACCAGGGTTAACAATTACCAGTGTTGCTGCTGCTACCCACCCTCTCTCTCCTTTCTCTCTTTCTGTCTCTGTTTCCATCTCTCTCTCTCTGTCTCTCGGCTCTGCCTGACTGTGTGTGTCTCTTTTACCCTCTCCCCCTTTTTAATGCTGCT
>JAOWAY010094756.1:0-11166 GCA_028565895.1 Goniobranchus geometricus
TGACTTAAATATACAAATCTGAAATCAGCAAGGCTCTGGAGCTGTGTCATGAGCAAGAAAGGTTTTTTTTTAATTTGTTCATCATCTTTTACAAGATTTCTGCTCAGTATATCTCCCTCCTTAATATAATATCTTTTCTACTTGTATGTTTCTAAAGTTTTTAATAAATTTACTAAGATATTTTTGGACACCTCAGTTAATTTTTTACAAAGAGGTAAAAATATAGAGCCAATGGCAAAGAGAAAAAGACACAGACAGACAGAGACAGACAGACACCAGAGGGACAGAAAGAGAAACAAACAACAAAGAAAGGTAGTATGGTGGTAAGGGAGAAGCAGGATAATTGTTAAAACTGATTTTACGTAGAGATTGAATAGCTACTGAGGTGCTGGAAAACACTTAGTGCCTCACTAGCTTGAGGTGTCAGGCTGTGCTCACATTATAGAGCTATCTGTGCTATTCTAATGCTTATGAAGACTATTAGTTCAAAAGTTGAACTTTCGAACGCGGGACTTCAGCATCGGCAGCCCGGAAGAACATACGAAAAAAATCCTGCACCAGTAATCGGCACCCGTGCCGATGCTGAAGTCCCGCGTTCGATCCCTACTGGTGCAGGATTTTTTCGTATGTTGTTCCCTTTGTATTGTCTTGTCTCTGCCAACTGGGGCACTCACTTTAATTTCTGTGTGTTTCTTGAATTTATTGTAGCAATAAACCCCACGCCTCAAACTGTGTCCTAAAAGCCCTATGTAATGTATACTGTTATCCTCCCTTGCATGAAATCAATGCCATCAGCAAAATGATTCTTATTCACTTTGCTAAGCCAAACAAAAATCATAATAAAAAGTAACAAAAAGGGCTGATGGAAACTGCTAAGAACTGTAATTTAAATTAAGTTATATCAATTCTTCAAATTAAAAAGCAAAATGAATCAGTTTGAAGTTGGGTGGACAAGGTGATTCTGATAATGATGAAAGGCAAAGAGGCTTGACATGATGATGATAATGTCATTAACAGTAAAAAATAACAATGATAACACTAGGGGTTGCTAATATCATGCGAAAATTTCAGTACAAATTACAATAATTTGTCATTAAAACTAATTCAGTATAACACAAACAAGGCTACTAAAACCAGGTAGAATTTTAAGCTTATTGGTTTAAAAAGAAAACCACATGGTAATAAACTTAAATTTAAAAGACCTGCATTTATCAAGCAGGCTAGTTTCCGCTGAAGACATATAACTTTTGCTAAAAGAAGTAATATGATTTTAAAGTTATGACAATGAAAATAAAGATGGAAAATACTATCATAAACCCCGTTTATTTGGTTGACATTTAGTGCAATAATTTTAATCATACTGTTAAAATACCAGTAAAACTATCAAGCTTTTCTTCATTGCAGGACTAAACAAGTTTTCTGTAGTTTATATTTGGATTACAGGAGCAATGCAGTGATTGACGATGAGCAAACATGATCTTGTAGATACTGTGTCAGGCAGAAGAAGAGACAACAGAACGAGAGATGAGATGACACCATACAAGAGTAGATGGTGGGTCTGAAGCTTAAGGAAACGCTGAGGTAGACTGAGAACAAGACAAAATAGTTGATTGTTAGACCTTCTGAGGCATCTCAAAAGCCAGTGGGTCTATGGAGTGACAACGACAAATAATTAGATGAGGACGTTGAGGTTAAATAGTAGCAGCACTTATTTCAAATAAATTATTTCAATATCTTTTCAAAATTCATTTCAAATTTTGAAGGTATCTGGAATGTAGCAGAACATATCAACTGGGTAGCCATTTATTAATTTGTAGCTTTTTAGTATTAACTCTTGACTGTATGTTTGTTTCTCAGTTTGTTTCAGGGCTTACTTGATTCAATCCTCCATGCATGTCTTGTCATCTTTGACTTTGACTCAAAAGTGTTACTTATTATGCACTGTATAAAGACAGGAAGATAGTAAAAATCAAGCAGTACTTTTATCTTAACATATACAGTTTGCCTCTTCATGCTACCCAAAGCACCAAAAGACTGCTTTAGAAACTTGATATTTGGATTCCATGCTATCTGGGGAATACACTTTGAAAATGCCATAACCCAAAACATACCCAACTATGAGATCATCACATTTGTAGCTTTTATCAACACTTGTATGATTTAAGAAAACCATTCAATGTCCTTTTTCATTTTATGTCTTTATTTAATTATTGGACAGCTGATATGTGACACTATATCAATATAATCCTATTGGATGAATAATTTCGAGCAACAATGTAAAATAATTCTAATTACTATTTTCAAAAGAAGAGCTGCACTTTGAACGGGTCGATTTTGGTTTGAAATATTTAGATCCTCTGTACATGCACAGTTAGATTTCACAAGGTGTCTCTTGTCCACAAAATGTAATCATCCAGTGGTTTTCATACATCTAAAACATGTTATGATTTTTTTTACTTGTTTTCTTTGTTGCATATATCTTACACCTTTGAAGTTGCAACAGTATTTATTGGATGGATCTGGTGTAAAATTCTAGTATGTGAGGCCAGACCTCTTATGCCAAAGTATTGTTTGATTCATTTGATAGCATCTTAGGGAGCAAGATGCTCAAAATTTGTCAAATCTCAGCACCACGACCAAAATGACTGCCATTTTCATGCCATAGTTTCCATGGAAATAAACCCTGCCAGAGGAATTTCATAGCTGTCTTTGGATTCCATGTCACAAAATATGTGCATACAAATGAAATAAATGTAGAAATTTTCAAAATCCGAAATAATTTCATCCTTTTCCCCATCCTGAAGCACATATGCCAAAGTGGTGTATTCAATTAACATTCAATATTGGAAATGGAGTAATACTGCATATAATATATCCAATACACTCTACAAACAAAAATAAAAGAAATGACAACGGATGGAAATGACCACAGAGTCAAAAAGAAAACGTTTCGAGACTAAAACATCAATCAAAATCCTCTACTCTAGGTACACAACACATTTATGTCATCCTGAGACAAACATTACGGTGAAATCTACAGTAGCAATGTAAAATGTCTGAATATATATTTACAAATCACATCATCGTATATGTATTTAGTGTGGAAAAAAAACAACAACCCCACAACAACCACATAAATTTTTTTTTTAAATCCCACAAAACAAAATCAAAGAAAAAGATGCAATGAAACTAAAAAAATTGCATTACTCTGTACAAATTGGCCAAATTGTAAGAAAGCGACTACAGTAGAGCTGATTATTAACATTTTAATAAGTACCCATTACGGAAATCATGAAAAAGAGAATTTTATTTTGTATTCAATTGAGTTTGAGCTAAGGTTTTCTTCAGCAGACCATTATAGTTAAGATTGGCTCAACAACTTTTAAGGGAGCATTGGGTCACATAAATAACTGGAGATATCAATTTTAATCAAAATGAAATGAAATTTTACAGGAGCAATGCTAACCTGACATTGTCAACAGAAAGCCTCTTTATGCTTGAAAGAACACACCACAGTATACTATTGGCACCGCTAATCAAAGGCATATATGGGCTCCCTACTCATCAGATCTTTGTCCTTTAGACAATTTTTGATGAGGGCATTTGATAAACAAAGAGTACAAAAGTCGACTAGTGAACTTTTCTGAACTTAAAGAAGAATCTATCAGCTTGTAAAGAATGTGAGGACTCAAATAAGAATGCCCGTTGCAGAATCTTGAGTGAACTATTGACACTCTGAAAAACACTGAGAGGGTGTCATTTTCTGCTGCGTTTAAAAACATCTAGTATACAGATGACTTCCATCTCTTGTTTATAGATTATTCTAAGGTATTTGACAAAGTCAAACATAAAGAGCTGTTTGAAATGTTAAGCACAACTAGACATCAATAGTAAGTATCTGTAAGCTATCAAAAATCTGGAGAGGGATTTTCATTATCTTTGATGTTTCTTGAATCCATGTTCATGATCTGGCTCTGTACACCTTTCCTTTAAAGAAATGTCAATTAATTGACCAAAAAAAAAAATGTTATTTAAAAAAACAATAACTTACTTTTACTATTCTGGGAATAGTAGTAAACAAAATGTACATTAATCAAAATTTCTTATCGCTGAAATTTATTTAATTAGAAATTTATGGCTTTAGGTCCCCCTGTTGAAAGGCTATTGACATTTATAATGATTCTCCTTGCTTTGCAATATACAGAAGATGAAAATTACTATAAAGATAACATCAAATTTGGTAGCTAACACTAAACTCCTGAGGAAACTTTTACATTAAAATCAACGTATCAGTACATCAATTTCAAATGACAAAGTAAAAAAGCTACATATAAAAGCAACAAAGCTACGTGTAAACTGTGTGTCTAGCCTCCCTGTAACTATTCAATTGTTTGAGAAAACTTCAGCTTAACAATTTAACTAATTTATATTGTCTTCTTTAGAGTTTTATCAGAATACTTCTTTTTGCAGATCACATAAAAATTAATGTCATTTTTCTAAAACAGTTTATTAATGTCATTTCTGTAAAACATTTGTTTTACACCTTTTTCTCATTTGTAATACTTGGGTTCCTTTTGTTAAGTTGAATCGCAGAAAAATAAAAAATTCAAGGCAGATTCATTTTATTTTACTATCTGGCATGTTGTGAAGAACTGTACAATCTGAATCTATCTGTCTTACAACAACTCTGGCCGGTACAAGACATGAGTTTAAAGACTGAAAGGTACACTAAGTTGCTTAACGACATGAAAAACTACTGGGTAAATCCTTATGACTGTTTCAAATTGCTTGAATCTCCATCTATCGCAAGACTCAATTTCTGTGGAAATTCATTATACAAACAAGAAACCAACATAAGATAGGCTCAGCTTATCTGATTCTAAGGCCTAACTTCGTCCATTTCCCTGATACCTCTACAGTCTTGGTACTTTTTTTTGTTGTAACTGAACTTTTTTCTTTGATACAAACAATATATTCTTAAAATAATACCTTTCCGTTTAAGAGATAAAAGTAACCTGAAAAAAAATATTATAACTGGTCCACAACCATAATTGCAAGCTGTGCGCAAAAGATTATGTTCTTAGGTATCTTGAATGTTCCCACCATTTTCATGAGAGAGTCACAATTTTCACTTAATTTTGGGGCATCACAAAAAAGCTGATATCAGAGGATTTTGCTTCTTTTTGAATGTTACAACATATGTCAGGGAAAGTCACAGGGGAAATTAATGCCACTGATATTTACAGTACAAAAAGCTTGTTATCTAAACAAGCTACAGTGGACAACATCAGCATACATTGACACATATGATAGAGTTTATCTATTTAAAAAATGCCAGTAATTGGAAGAGGGAAACATTGACAAACTTTCGGATCATGAAAACACATTGAGACAAAAAATGCCAAATACCAAGTGATCCTCATAAATGTTTCCCCATTCATAAGTTTTCTTGTTCTTGATAACCTGTGGTCTGCTCAACACAGGAATATATTCCTTCAAAAAGAAAAATGACAAAAGCACTGTATGAAAAACAACACCATCCTTTCTTGAATCAGTTGAGGCCGACAATAACCTGCAATCCCTGATGAAGCCAGTTTGGAAGTTTTGGGCAACAAGAGTGATGGAAATAAAAAGGAGTAGTTTTGATAAGCTGATCAAAGAAAAAGTTCTACAAATCACAAGACAGGAAAATATCCCACTGCTGCATTAATATGACAAATCATTTGCAAAGGCTTTTCAGTTTTAATGACATGTCAATGGAGCAATCGGTTCCAAGCATTTTGGCATCAAATATCAGTATCTTAGATATATCACACCTGTAAAAAGAAAACCATCCAGCACAGTATTAGTAAATATTAGTAAAGTGTGCACATTGAAATTTCTACCAATTTTCTATATACTAACAACTTTATCATCTCTCTTCTTTAACGGAAATGCTGTAGATTCCAGAATTTAATCATTTTAAATTTAAAAATAAGTCTATTGCTATTTGCAGGAAACTGTTCCCAGGAGGGGATGCATGTCACAAAAGTATATTAATTTTACCCGCCTCAAGCTCTTGACACTGAAAAGTTATTATTTAATGTTAGGTTTTCAATTTACCCTTAGCCCTAACCAAAAATTTTGGAAGTGAGCCTCTTTGCCTTGATATGATTCTTTTATTTATCATTATCTTGCTTTTACTTTCAGTGGATATTGGGGTAGGGAGGGGGAGGGGAGGAGACAGTAGAAGTCATGAAGCGATGGGAGTACAGCACTATCCATCTCTTTTGTTGCTTTTTTCCAAGGACAGAGGAAGGGGAGGGTGTTACAATGGTTATAATACAGAATCCTCAGAACTGGTGATGACTGTCAGAGAATGATTTGCCTGAGAACTCATCTTCTCACTACTGGTTAGCCTGAAATTACATTTTATTTTTCATTTTGTGTGAACCAACTGATGCAAAACATTTTGAAATTCTGTTTGCTAATTTGCCATTGTTGGAGCCTTGGCAAAATTGATTTGCCAGAACTACTTCAAATGCCACCAGTTTTTTTTAAGTAGCTATAAGACAATATCAAAAAGCATATGATAATTTAAGGAAGCATTTTCATACTCTCTTTTTCTCTCTTAATCGCAAAAGCGAATTAAATAAGGAAAGACAGGGAGAAGACACTTTAAAGCTCAGTAAAGTACTGTGTCAGCAAATTATTCAGAGGCAAAGCCTGACAACAAGAGAATTTGATGCAAGTGATGAGAAAGGACTGGAAAAAGCTTACTGTAAGCTTTCAAGAAATGTCTGATTGTTGATACCGTGAATGAATACATGGAGATGACAATATTCATTAAAAAAAATATGTTCATGGTGATGAAAGATATGAAGACAAATGTACATGACTTAGAAGTAAGATAATGTGATGAACAATTAATCTGGTAATACTGAAAAAATAATCTTTGAAATTGACCCAAAATGTGATCAAATCTGATTTGTGAATGTGGGTCAAATAAATAATGAAGATTTTGCTCAAAGTTGGAAAAATCGTAACCTGCTATATATGGCTACTCTCAAAATAGAAAATCTTACAAGAGTAAGAGTGAAACTTTTACCAACACCTTTGCATGGGATTGTGCTCAATTTTTTCTTAACAATGTAAAAAAGTACCCATAAATAATATTTTAATCTGGTTTCGAAATTTCACTTTCATGCACTAGGGGTTAGTTTTGGTTCTAAAAAGCCATTCAAAATATTAATTTGTCACTCAAAGTAATAAAAGTATAAATTTTCGTTAAAACTGCAACAATACATGCTGATAAAGAGACAAAAACAAACAAATTCTTCCTGCAATCCTTGTTTCTTTTCTTGTCCCTAAAACTTTTGTCAGACAATAGCGATTCGAAAACTCATTATTATACCTCTAATTTTAATTATGCCCAACTTTTGGCAGTGGTTTTGAAAACTAAAAAAAAAACCCAAATCATAGGGAATTCTTTGAATTTATGTTGTTGAAACTGAATTAAGAAATAAAAAGGCAATTTAAAATGGGATGGCTAAAAAAAAAAAAATCAAGAAGGAAAAGAGATCATCCCAACATGAGAAAGGCATTCGGGTGTGCAAAGGGTCATACCCTTGGGTCAAAGGTCACTTCCCAGTAAATATCTTGTGCACCAGTTAATTCCTTTGCTTCTTTCAGAAATCGAGTATAGCCCTGTAAAATCACACATATCATTGCATAGTACATTGAACCATATTGTTACTTGTCATACAGACGGAGTCAAAGAAAAAAAGTGTAACGTCTTGGATTCAGCTCTCTCTTTTTTTCATCATTTTATCTTTCTTTTTTTTTCATCAAAATTTTCTCCTCTCTGGCCACTGTTGACATCATGCCAATTTACAATGTCCAGCATCAATCATCAACCCTGTAGGAAATGAACATGATAACGAAAGGAAACCAATATTGCAAAAATAATAATGCAGGCCAGAAAAATAATATTGTCAATGCAGACAGCCATTGCTGAGGAAAAAGATATTAATTAACACAATGTAGAATAGAAATGATAAAGTTTAAAAGATAAAATAATATAAAATTAGAAAAGAGCAATAGAAATTGCACCAAATGCCAGATGAGCAGACAGTATCAAAAATAGAAACAAATGAAAAAAATGCAACACTACGGAAAGATAAAAGACTACAGTGGAGTAAAGAGACTGCAGTCAGCTTTGACTTATATGACCAGTTCAATTTGAAAAATATTGAAGGCCATTATAATATTTGAAATGCTATGAACCTTAAGTGAATGTGAGACAGGCAGGGAAGAAGAAAGTAAAATTTCCCTCTTTGCTGAAAAACTTATTAGGACAGAATAAGCCAGTTTCTAAGAGGATGATGAAAATGGGAAATAAAATTTATAGATGTAAGCTTAAATGAAATGAGGAAATGAATATGGCAAGACCACGATAACATATTCAATCGAGAGGGTGCTTTTAATATTAGCCTCTTTGGAAAATCATTTATTACCATTTAAAAGAAGAAAAAAATGTTTCATATACTAAGTAAAAGTAAGATTATTTCCATTTCATTCATGAGTTGTTTATAATAATTATAAAAGATTTTAAAGCAAATTTATTTTGAAATCTTCTAAGCTTTACCTAAAATTCTCTTTATCCTGAAATCTCTTCTGACTTCTATTATTTATACTTAATCCTCAACCTCCTTATGAGGCTTAAAGTTGAAGAAGTAGAATTATCAATGTGCTCTTCCTGACCAATATCTAAAGGAGACCTTCAGGGAAAAAAAGCTGACAAGCAATTCCCTCTTACTTTCCCTACCCCTCAATCAGTTAATGAGGCTGATGCTAGGAAACAATTAATTTAAGAGTGCATCTGATTTATTGGCAAAGTAATAACTATTGGAAAGAGGAGGGGTAGTAAGGAAAAGTATGCAGCGTCCCTCTCAATATCAATAGCTTGAACAAGATCAATTGTGTAGCAAGATCAGAAGTTTAGGTAAAAGGCTCAGAGCAGGGGGAGGTGGGTGGAAATACCAGTGATTGCTCTGAATCATAGTAGATGCTCGTGTGACTGCTGGTCCATAGTGCGTGCTCAACATTACTTAGGGCCAAAGGACGTGCCAGAACTAGGGTAAAATCCTGTATCATTTCAACGCAGAGTGATCAGTAACATTTAAATATCACATATCTTAGGTCAAGTCTTCATGATTACAAAAATTGACTAAAATCTGCATAGGGACATTTACATCCATCCAGTCATATTTGAGGAACTCTGAAATGACAATTTTACTATGTAGCATATGACAGATAATTTGACAATATATCTTAAGTTCCAAGTGTTTTGAAAAAGATGTGCCTTGTAACAGGCTTTTCATTTCTTTTTGACACAAACATTCAGCAAAATGTGTTATATCAGATGAAATGCAAATAACTTTTTAGTCAATTGGTACTTAAGAGTTGAGAAAAGTACTTTTTGTAAAAGTATTCAGGTGACATCAACCCTGAGGCTCTTACAGCTCTGATTTCCAATGTACATTGCTTGAAATCTTATGTATTCTAGCTAGTGCAAAAAGGAATGGAAGGCAAGTGTCTATGTCCTTGCAGTCACAAAGTGGGTAGATTTGAGTTGGTGGATTAAGATCACCTTGATCACCAACTTAATAGCTTTCAAATGTCTGAATTTTGTGCGCATCATGAAACATGATTGCCATGTTTGGAAGAAGATTATATTGCTAAGTTTTTAAACCATTCTTCAGTTTACAAGCCATGTGGCCAATATCAAAAAGATCAAAGTCATCCCTGTCCACTGTCAGGCATTTTGTTGCAAAAATAAGCAGGGATGGTGGGTCATGTAAAAAAAGAGAGGGGCTGATTTACATGAACATCTTCAGAAGGGTTCAATTAGCTTTATCAATGTAACACATTTAAAGCTATTAATTGATAATTCAACAGTTGAGTAATGATCGACATGAACGTAAATCACTACAGTATTTGTACAGAAAGTTAGCTCATCTTTTTTTCAGAGAAGCAAACTTATTTCTAACTGTGTCATTGAAATTAAAAAATGTTGTAAGTCATCAAGAAAGAGTACCGAAAAAATTGAGTTTCTTGTGTCTCACTGAATTTCTGAGGGATTTTTTGATTCACTTCAATAGGTTTTGGTTTGGTAGATGCTTTTGGTGTGGTTTGCAAAAGAGCAGGTAATAAAATCAAAAAACAAATAAGTGATTGCTTTTTCAAGGCTCACAGTTAACCAGTCACACTTTTTAAACCACCAAAAATTTGAAGGTTGCACTTTTTTTTCTTTTTTGTCTTGTTGAGCGTAAAATCAGATGGCTGATGGGAACTTAAATCTTTTAACTTCAAATTTTTCATCTTGAGACAATTGACTGAAAGGCCTTAAGAGCTAATCATCAAAATTCATAATGAAGTGATAAAGAGTTACTGTCCCAATGAATTTACCAAAGTGGGGTCCAAGCCTAGATAAAACACACATGACATAATATACTTACATGGTGCAGCATTTAAGTTCTAATGAACTATGACATAATTGTAGGGCTGTTCAATAGCAATGCAGAGTTCACAACATAAATGTGAAAAAAAAAATTGTTTGAAGCTCCTGTTGCTTTCAAGGCCTCATATTAATTTGTACCAATCACTGTGCTTAAAAAAAAACCTTATTAATATTTATATTTTTTTTTCAATATCATTTGTATTAATTTGTACCAATTACTGTTCTTTAAAAAAGACATAATTAATACTTATGATTTTTTTTTCAATATCATTCTACTGAACAGTGAGTCAAACTTTTTTTATGACCAGGATACCTTAATGGAATGTCCAGGAATAGAAAGGGTTTGTAAGACAAAAATGAGGGAAAGAGATGCACTAAAATTGACCGAGATTATAGTTGATTAAGATCTAAGACGTGCCAAGGCTACCAGTCCTGGAGCAACGGGTTACTTGGATTTAGCCCCTTTTGCTCTCTTCACTTTACTGTGCTATGGCTGCATCAGATAACTTTGCCCTCACACACAATGAGTGTGTTCTGGCAGCTGTATTTTTCTACGCGTCCTAGCATCACCCCAGAATCTGGGAGGACTCAGACCTAGATTGACCCAAGTTTGGTGACATGTGCACGATGTAGACCTACGTCAACATGCAGATTCCAGGAAGAAG